>BQNB010037601.1:17933-49333 GCA_026074375.1 Tanacetum coccineum
GGAAAGCGCGAAGCTATTAAAAACCTTCTCCTTTTAGGTCGTAGTTCCTCGAAACAACCCTCCTTATACCCCTCTTATAGTTTGTTTATCAATCAAAGGTGAGTCGTACCTCGCAGGTGACACAAAGACAAGTTTTAAATCTTTTGTTCGGGAACTTATTATGATAATGCTCCAGTTGAGAGCATTATATTGATGATGATTTTTATTCTTATTTAAGGACAATGTTTTTATATTTTTTGTTTTTCTTGTTTTTATAAATAAAAGGAAATAAAAAATATTTTTGTATTTTTATATTTTTATAATAATAATAAGAAAATATTCACAAACGAAAAACAATAACTTCACGAGGAAAGTCACTAATCGTCAAACCGTAACGATATTGTCGCAATACACCTCCCCGGCAGTGGCACCAAAAATTGATTGTAGCAATTTATACTATATATATAATATAATATAGGTGAAAATAAACAAATCACTTTTAAAATCCAAAAAGCAATAAGTTTAAATTCACAAATAAAAATATATATATCCGGAAGTATCGGTTTCTCGCTTCGTTATCCACAAAGTTTAAAACCGGACCCGGGTCGTTATGTCCCAACGAGGCCGCGAATTTGAAAATCGAGAATCGGTTTGTGAACAATGCTTGAATGATCAAAGATTTGATTTGGTTATCTATTTCTACAAATAAAATGCAAAAACAAGTAAAAGAAACCCTAAAACGAAAGCAATTTAAGTTAAAACCTAAAACGGGAACGTAAAAACGCGACTTAAAAACCTAATTTATCAAATTTTAATCCTAAAGTGACTTTTTTTACTTTTAATTAACCCTAAGTGACTAAAATGTAAAATAAAGAAAACTAGACCAAAAACGAAAGTGATTTAAGCTTAAAAACACGAAAAACGAGAACGGGATCGAAACCCGTTCTTTAAAAAACGAAATTGTAAAATTTTAACCCTACGAAAGCAAATTTAATTTTCCTAGGTCCTAAATGATAAAAGAAAATTTTCTAAAAAAGAATTAGATTTTTTTGACTTTTATTTTATTTTTTATGATTTAAAAACAGTTTTAATGAAATAAAATTATTAAAAATAGTAGACTAAATGAGAAAAATCTAAAAAAATCATTAAAAGTACTTTGACTTATGCTGATTCTAGGAAAAATAAAGTTGGGTTGCCAGCTTATTGAAATAAGCTGGAAATAAGCCCAAAAGGGCTGAAAGGCTTATTGGGCTAAAAGGGTATAAGAATAAAATATGGAGAAGAAAAACCAGATGGCACTGCTGGTGCCAATGGTTAGTGTGTGTGACTTGTAGGACGAGTATGTGTAAAGGGAGAGGTCATGGGTTCGACCCCCATGCCTCTCTTTTTTTATGAAACATTTTTTTTCTTTTTTTTAAAACTTATAAAACAAGCAGAAATAACAACTTTAAAAAAACACTTTTTATAAAACCTAAAAATAAGCTGGGAAAAAGCCACAATAAGCAAGCAGAAATGGGTTTTTTACTAAGTTATACTAAGGCAACCCCTTTTTTTAGCTTTTAAAAACTAAATGAGCTAAGGCAAGTTCAAAATAAGCTAAGACATATAATCACCTACACCTAATAAGCTAGAGTGAGCAAAAATAAGCTAAGAGATTAAGCCAGAAGGGTCTTAAAAAGAAAATAAGCAATAAGGCCAAGCTACATACAAAACAGCCTAAGGGGCAATTTTTGGGCTTAATTTTAAGCACCAAGCTAGATCCTTATAGCTTAATGGGTTATATGCCCTTAAAGCTTGACCTATAAGCTACTATAATCATCAATAAAAAAGGATTTTGAAACACATTTAGACCAAGAAAAATGCTTTTGAAAACTGTTGTTCACACAGATTTTACTTTTTGGTTTTCTTTCAAAAGACAAAAATGGCTTAATACAACCTTAATTTTAAGCAAGAAAAATAAGATAAAAACACATGATAAGCACAAACAGATGAACTATCTACTACAAATTGCTTATGCAAACAAAATCAGAGACTAAAACCTACTTTAGCTTATCTATTTTTAAGATTGAAAAGTGACCCTTTTAAAAAAAACATAAAACTTAATTTTGACAGATTTGACTAAAAACTCAACCACAATTGCACACTACACCCTAACCTATTCTACTGCATTAGAACTAAAGAGAACACAAAATAAGACCTTAAAATGGCCTTTAAAACAACAATCAAATACACACAGTTTAATCAATTTTCAAAATCCACAGTTTTAAAGAACATATAGCTCACCCCTTAAAACTTGCTTTTAAGCTTTAAAACTTTGAAAACAGAATAAATTATCTTCAAGAAGGTTTGTTAAAGTGAGCAAAGTGACCCAGATAGTTTTTAAACAAAATTGACCCATTTTGTGTTCTTATCCCAAACACCCCTTTAGAAGTCTCAAAACCATTTTAAGCTAACTTTCAAAGATTTAAGTAGAGGTTATAGAAAACAGATAACAAGAAATCAACAATAAGCAATAAGAAGCAATGACAACACAATAATAAGCACTTAAACTAAGCATCAAGAATTAAGCAGACTTGTAAGCTACAATTGCAGTTTATATGAAAAGCATGAACAAATAAGGTTTAAACTACAAGACAGCTTAAATAAGTAACAAACAGTAATAATAAGCATAAATAAGCACATGAACAGTAAACTGCAAGAAAAATGGAAAAATGGAAAACTTACAAGAATCCAAGCTTTTGTGAATGATTAAACACTACGAATCCATTATCCTAACACCTCCCATGAGGTTCTAACCCATGGCCATCCAAAATACACCATGCTCCAAGATTCTTCAAGTACATTTTTTTTGAAATTTTCTTAAGTACTTTGTATTTAGGTTAAAACAGATTAATAATATGCTTGATAGAGAACTTAAAACAGCTTTGAGACACTTTAAAACAATAAGTAAACACAGGAATTGAAACTTAGACTTTAAAACTTAAAAACTCAAATTTTCATTAACTTAAAAGGAAATTACAAGACTTGGAATTTTAAAAATACATTAAGTAAAATAAGCTGAAAAAAGTAAAACTAGATGCCTCATATTTGGCTACAATGTCCTATTTTATACTAAAGAGCTAAGGTCTTGGTCCCTTTGTCTTCACACGTTTGTGTTTCTTCACTGAGTGAGCACAAGGGTGTGCTTGTTGTGTGAGTAAAATCCCAAAGCAATCTCAGCCTTCCATCTTGCTTTGTGCCCAAGTCAATTAATCATGGCCCTTGAAATTTTTGTCCTGTTCCATTGACGAATGGGGTAATTGGGGATTGCCAGCGTGGCAATGAGCCCATGTGAGGTGTGGGGTTGAGGGAAAATGATGGATTTGTCTTGGGGTTGCAGGGTTGAGGGTGTGAGTGATAGTGATGGATGAACAAGGTAAAATGGCAGGAAAATTTGGGTTTAATATATCTGGGTGAAAGACAGAGTATGGGTTTGGGGAAATGGCAGTTTAAGTCCCTCAATTTGTTATATGTTGTGGCAACGAAAGTCCTTGTGGTGTAATACTTTTTGAGGACTTGGCAACTTTGGTCCTTGAGGGAGTATAAAGTGTTTACACGCATGGTCCTTGTGGTGAATATAAAAGACTAACAGTCATTAGGATGGCTGTTAAGTCTTAACAGGTTAAGGCTTTTGGGCCATTTATGTGTTTTGGGCCGAGTATATATTAAAAAAAGGAATTTGGCCTTTTTAATTTTGTTTGTCTTCAAATGATACACTAATGGGCTGACCCGGCCCATTAGATGGGTACGGGTGGGCTCATTAAGTATTTCTCTGATATCGGCTTTGGCTTTGACTTTGACTTTGTCGGGGTTGACTTTTTGTTGACTTTGACTTTTTGACTTTGGCTTTTCACGCTCTTCACATTCTCGTGCTTGGCTTTGTCCGTTTTGGCTTCGTTTTTGTCCCTTTTTGAATATCCGGTACCTGCATATTACAAACACAAAAACAAGCATATATATAGCATTTTATGTGCGTTTTTGGTCGTTTAGGGTCGTTTTGTTAAGTAAATGGTATGTGTAATTAAGCACATACCAAAATCCCCCGTACTAAACTATTGTCGTGTCCTCACGCAATGCTATAAGTAAGCACTTAGAAAACCAAGAATCTCAATCCCCCTCGACTAATAACCTCGAAAAGTTGCTAAGTGTTCATCAAGGGGAATCAAGAAATCAATAGCTTCAAAAAGCCCCGTTTTTACCATTTTTAAATATTTACACTTATTCCCACACATATTTTTGTATTTTTCCTTTTTCTCATTTTTTGTACTTTTCTTTTTAAGAAACTAACTAACTTATTTGACTTTTGTTATTTTATAACTTTTAGGGATCATAGAGCAAGACGCATTTCAATCCTAAAATGCCCCAAAAAGGATAAATTCATCGTCCCTGACTTTTCACTTATTCCAAACCAAGCTTAAAACGAAATCACCGTTAAATATAAGTTAAGATGCTAACACTACTCATATTTGTAACTTGTGAACTTTTCACTCCCGACAATTATTATATATTAGGTGAATGTGCCATTTTGAATTTCAACTATGGATCAACGTTTTGCAAAATTCTATGCTTCACGTTCCACCCGAGAATAATGAGTTTGAAGGCGAGATCATCCCATGTAGCGACTTTCGTCTCGGCACATCCCAACCTTGCGGCTAAGTGACCAGGCTTTTGACACCCCACAGAGACTAGTATCGGGACTCACGGACCTTCGGTTTCAAAAACTCTTAGGTTTCCCGTTTACACATAGCTTATTTAGAAAAAGCACAACTTAAAATGAAATAGTCTAAGTTCAAAAGCATATTTAAATTTAACAAAAAGAGATTTTCCTTACATTTATTAATTCACACTTAACATAACTTCAACTAACATCAGTAACTTTTTGCTATCGTACTAAGAACTATACTAACTGTAGTAACTAGCAGTGGTAACATATATACTACCAGTCTAACCACTTAAGCATTAATTTCCTATTTATAGTACCTGCAGCAGCAGAAAATTCTAAGAAAATCCATGAAGTCTTTTAAGATTCCCACAATTTTTAATTATATTTTGACGAAAATTTTGGGAAGAGGAGTGACGTTTTAATTTGCATTTCGTGAATTAAACATGCTTAAAGTACTTCGGATGAAGCATTTAAGTTGTCATGACACGGAATGGAACACGGACTAGAATTGAGACAGAAGAAATAGAAGTGGACTAATATGATTTATGGAATGTGTTCCATCATTCCAAAACCAAGACGTAGATAGTTAAACAATTCACGTTTAAGGGGTTTAGTAAGAATATCGGCTATGTATTGTCGCATAGGTTGACACTTTTTCGATGTGAAGAATATGTCTTTATTCTGGACATTATCACAAAGAATGTGGTGACATTATTTGTTGTGTTTGGTGACGAGAATGTTGCACGGAGGGTTTTTCCAGTTTTGCTTAGGTCAATCACGCCTTTGTTGTCGCACATGATGGGGATGTCGTCGATTCGTACGTCGTAGTCAATGAGTGCTTGTTTCATCCATGGTGCTTGTTGACATGCCTTTCCGGCGCTTACGTATTCGGCTTCGGTAGTGGATATAGCAAGAGCGGTTTGTTTCTTCGAGAAACCAAGTTATTAAACAACCTTCCCGAACGTACAAATACCGCTCAGTGCTCTTTTGGTCCACATAATCTACATGCATGTTAGTGTCAGCATATACTATGGTTTCTTATACCGGGGTTCCCTTAGGATACCACAATCTAAGTGGGTTAGGGCCATCTTTAATGTATCAAAAGATACGCTTAACCGCTTCAAGGTGAGAGGTTTTGGGAGCCTCTTGAAAGCGGGCACAAAGGCAGACACTAAACATGATATCGGGCCTACTTGCCATTAAGTATAATAAACTACCTATCATGCCTCGATACTTGGTACTATCTACCAACTCACACTCATTATCTTTCATGAGTTTAGTATCGGAGGACATGGGAGTTTTCATTGGTTTAGAATCTAAATCCTTAATTTCTTAAGAATTTCCTTTATATTACTTAGATTAATTAAAGATATATACGTCTTCCATTTGTTTAATTTGTAATCCAAGGAAGAAGTTAAGTTCACCCATCATGCTCATCTCGAACTCGTCATGCATGATTTGGCAAATTCATCACACATGTCTTGACAAGTCGAACCGAATATAATGTCTCGAACATATTTTGAACAATGATGGATTTGAAACTTTTATTCTTAGTAAAAGGAGTTTGTTATCTTACTTTCCTTTTTTATATCTTGTGTAATAAGAAAAGCTTTTATTCTATCATACAAGGCTTCTGGTGCTTGTTTAAAGACACTATAAAGCTTTTCTCTTAATTGTAAAACATGATCCGGTTTTTCTTTTTCAAAATACAATGAATCCCGGTGTTGTGCCTACGATATACCTCCTCATGATAAAACCATTCAGGAATTGATCTTTTTTACATCCATTTGGAATAATTTAAAATCTAAGGCGCAAGCATAAGCTAATAATATCCTAATAGACTCAAGTCTAGAAATTGGCGGGGGGACATAAGTTTAATCATAAATCGTTGCCTTCTTGTTGGGGTATCCTTAAGAAACTAAAATCTCAGGCCTTATTGTCGAGAATAACAACACCTTTCTCGTCTAACTTTTTCTAATCACCCACTTAGTTCCTATAATTGTCATATTCTTAGTTAGGTTGTGGAACTAACTCCCAAACGTCGTTAGCAATGAATTGATTTAATTTTCTTGCATGGCGACTATCCAACTTTCATCTCCTAAGTTCATTCATATTCTCTAGGGTATTATGGTCGAGGATAACAACAATAAAAGTTACTTGGTTTTGGGCTTGTGTTCTAAGGGTTCTGTGGTTGAAGGTTTCCTATGACATTTTATCAAGGGTTGGTTCCTAGTATTCTTAATATTGAACTATTTTCGTCAATCTTCTAAAGTTTCTTCATCAAAACATTTTCTAGGTTTTTCTTTCGATTTCCCTACATAGCTTCTTCTTCATCTAAAGTCATCGTTCCCACAAGGGTGTGTATTAGTGGGGTTGGGGGGAGGAGTTTCATCAATGTCACATTGAGGTGATTCTTTGATTTTCCTAGTGTGTTTATTAAGATGATATAGGCTTTAATATTTTTGGAGAGTAACTGAAAGACACCTTCGTAAGACTTTGGGTCAAACTTGTAGGTGTCTTTAGTTTTTTAGAATGACGCAGTTGTTCAAAACAACTCTATAATAGTCCAGAGTTGGTTTCCACCTCTCAAGATTTCATATAGGTGTTTTTCCTAGTTGGATCTAATTAGGATTCGGTTGAGAATATTTGTTGGAAGTATCTATGGCGTTACACAAACTTTTGTGGGTAACGATTGCTCGTTCAAACATTCGTTTACTTATTCTTATAAAAGTGTCCTATTTTTCCTTTCAACCACGCCATTTGATTGAGGAGTGCGTGGAGCCGAGAAGTGTTGAGTAATACCATTGGCATTATAAAACTCTCCAAATTGCACTTCATTATCAAATTCTCTACTGTGGTCGGTTCTTATTGACACTATTTGTACATCTACAATTGATTTTGGATTTTCTTACTAAATATTTCGAATTGATCAAAAGCTTTGGTTTTATTCTTAAGAAATCTAGTCCAAGTATACCTAGAGTAGTCATCTACTATGACTAGGGTGTAACGATTTCCTTCGTAGCTCCGTATGGCAGATGGACCAAAAAGATCTATATGGAGAAGTTTCTAAGCATTTAGTCGTTGAGACTACATTCTTAGCTTTGTGACTAGCGTGAGCTTGTTTTCCAATTTTGCAAGCATCACAAAAATGTTGATCAAACTTAAGCTTAGGTAGGTTCCTAACTAATTCCTTAGAAGCTAACGATTGAATGAGACGCATATTTGCATGACCTAATCTCTTATGCCACAAAGTAGAATTATCATCATATCGTTTTCTAGACATATTTGATCCATTAGGATTATTCCTTATTTTCATCACATAATATAGCCTTTTTCACTATTACCTCTACTTATCACTTTACCAGTTCCTTAGTGGTTTTCTCTTTATGTTCAGAAAAGTTACTTCTACACTCTATTATCACCTATTTGTACGTATACTTAGTTAAGTTGAATCCTTAGATTATCAAACATTGTTCTACATTATTTATTTTAAGAGATGTCATTAGAATAATCGTACCTTTGCTAATGATGTTACGCGAAGAGATTACTACATAATAACGTTACCTCCATTGTATTGCTTGTAAGTGGGAAGAAGAGCTTTTGTTGCCGTCATATTTTTGGAACATACGCTATCCTTGATCATTTGTCGGGTTCCTAAATTGACTCCAAGGCATATTTATTTATATAAGAGATAATAACTAAAAATTTGGTCACTAATATCTCTCATAGGTCCAAATTGTTAGTGCCTAACATTCCCTGCATTTGATGCATTGTCTGCGGATGTGAGAATGGAAGAATCATTTCCCTGACATGTAACTTTGATGTGGAAGTTGTTCCTAGTTATGGGAAATCTGATTGGGCGTTGGTTTTGTCGACAACATGTTTTTAGGTTGTGGTGTTTATAGGAAGGGAATTATTATTTATTGACTCTTCTTACGAGGTGTAAGTTTTAGATCTAAATTTGGTTTCAAAATCCAACTCCGGGTTTTGACAATGGTTTATAGAATTGTTTAACCTTATTAGTAACTAGCAACGAGAACTTTGACTTTCTTAACAATTATCGTTGTTTTTGGTCTAAGGACCCATATGGATTTTGGAAAAGTCACTTTTTTCTCAGATCCAGGTGTTAAAATGGGGGCAGGTCCACATATTTATTTTGGTGGGCACACCGGATCATTAAGAGGCGGTCGCCTTATTATTATGGGATCTCCTATCAGAACACGTCTCTTCATTTCTGAGAGCTTTCACAAATTTTATTTCCTTAGTTCCACTAGATGATGTCCAAAATGAATTAAATCCTAAACCTAATTTATCACCGGAGGGTTTTTGATTAAATAACATTTCATTCAAGCAATGTGTACTTTTTTCAAATTTGTTTAATCTAGTAGATTCTTCTTTGAGCTTTTCATTTTCAATTTTAAGTGTATGACACTTTGCACAATCGAGATCAACTCCCTTGTTTTTCTTGAGTGTGGATAATCTATCTTTTAATTCTCTAAGCTCATTTTCTATACTATTTCTAATAGCTTTTAACCTTTTGTTCTTAGTGATTATCATTAAACTTATTTTGCACAATTTATCATATTCATTGTCTAAAGCTAAATCATCAATTGATGAGTTTTCATCACTAAAGTAAGAAGATTCGGAACATACCTCATTTGGTGCTTGAGCTACAAGACATGTCTCGTCTTGGATCTTTTCATCATCTTCTTCACCGCTATCGCTCCAAGAACCTCCAACAAATGCTCTTTGGTTCTTGTCTCTCGGTGGATTTAGAAATTCTCAATAGATGATTTGGATTTACGACATCTAAAAAGCACTTCCTTTTACTTTTGCCATTTTTGTCTTTTCGGCTTCTGTAAAAGGTCTTTTTGTCATTCCAAGGTTGTCTCACGAATCTACCTCTTCTCTTAAAGAACTTCTTGAAGTCTCTTACCGCCATGGCGTACTCTTCGTCTTCACTACCGGAAGTCGAACACTCTTCATCACTAGATTCTTTCTTAGCATTTAAAGCAAGAGATTTCCTTTCAACTTTTGATTGGACTATTTCAGACTCTTTTCTTGATGATCATCTCATGGACTTTGAGGTTTCCAATGAGCTATCAAGATGATAGTGATGTGTTTAAAGTCTTTTGCTCCTTCAATCACGTGACCTTTTCTCTCTATTTAGGATGTAGAGCTCTAAGAAACTTCCTTACGTAGTTCTTACTAGAGTAACCTTCATCAAGAGCTTTAAGACTAGTAATAATAGTATTAAATCTAGCAAAAGCACTATCTATAGATTCGTCTTCGAAAATGACGAATTGTTCATATTGTTGAACCAAAAGGTCGATCTTATTATCTTTGACTTGGCTATTACCTTGATGGGTGATTAACAAAGTTTTCTAAATTTCTTTTGCCGTATTTACACATGAAAAATTCGTTCATATTCTTATCTAGGCAAAGCATTGTAATTACAATGTGTTCATATTTTTCGCAAGCCTTCTTTTAAGATCATCAGTTTGTTTTTCAAAAGGGACAACCTTATCAAGTTTAGTTTCCGGATTTTGAATAATAGGTTGAAAATCACCATTTGTAATAACATGCCAAAGATCTAGATCTTTGATTTAAATATGTCTCGTAATCTATTTTTCCATAAATAAAACTATCACTTCAAAAAAAGTGGTTGTCTTTGCATAGATTGCCCTTCTAGATATTGTCAGAATCCATAGATCGATCATGCTTTAAAAAATACAATATCATTTTAAGATCTTGAGTAACCTTGCTTGGTGATACCAAATATAGGATCTAGAAGGGGAGTTTGAATAGTTTATGGTTAAATTTCTCGTTTAAAAACTTTTCTTAGAAAATGTTAGATTCGAGTTATTTGTCAACATTCACAATTTGAATCACAACTAAATATCTAATATAATGAATAATGTAAGCAAATAACATAAAGAGATTGAGAAAGAAACGACTCAAACCAAGACACCAGATTTTATATTGGTTCGGCAACGAAGCACCTCTTTATTCCTACTCCACTCCCCGAGCACTTCACTTGAGATTTCACTATGTCAACAAGCTCCCTTTAGGCGAAGAAAACTATTTACACGTCGCTTACTTTCTTTTCCGACACTAATCTAGATGTCGAGTCCCTATTCTTTGCTTGATACAATCTAATGACTTCACTAAGGCTTTAAACACTCACAAGGATATATACCCTTTGATTGAAAACACAATCACCTAATCACCCAATACACAATTTACCACACTTGGATCTTCACACAATCAATTTACACAACATACTTAACTAAATATTATGGAATGAAGATTTGTGATCTTGAGGGAGGAGAGATAGTCACTTGATAACAATTGTTTATATAGAAGAATACGATTGTTTTTTCTGCATTGATTAGAAGTTCAAATCACTAAATCAAAAGATGATCCATAAAGAATTAAAAGTTTCTAAGAATCAAAACGGAGATATAGAAGTATTAACACTTTATTTCAACAAAAAGAAGAAATAGGAAGAATAAAATTATGAAGGATTGTACTCAATTAAATAAACATAGAATACATAAGATGGATTGAAATAAGAAGAGGAACTAAAGAAGATTAGCTTGATTTATGTTTAAAAAAATCAAATAAGTGGTAAGAAATTCTATTAAAACAAAAGGGCATAATTGAAGGGAGGGAAGAAAAGAATTAATCACTTGAAAAACAAGATCAGATTTGTTAGTGTTCAGATTATGTGTTTTAGAAAGAAAAGGAGAAGAGAGAATAACAGATCTGAAAATAAATTCGTGGCAAGAGTTCTGTTTTTTGATGGGTGTGGCCCAGTATTTATAGGGATAAAAAAATGACGTTGTGGGGTGCGGCCACGGCGGTCCTTATATATAAGGGGGCAGCCAGCCCCTATAAGGGGGCCGACAACTTGACTCCGATCCCTTTTTTTTCCGTTTGTGGTGAAGGTTCGTATTGTCTATAGAAACCTTCTGTTTGGGGAGGAAAATTGAATTTCAAATTTTATGTTTTTAATAAAACAATTTCTTTTTAATTGAATAAATATTTTGTTTTTTATTTTTATAAATACCACATTTATAGAAATGTATGGTTTAAGGAAAATATTTTCTTGATCACTTATAATGTTTTAATGATTTGTTTATACTTACTTTAAAGTGATTAATCTTAGATATTGACATTTTATGATTAGTAATTTATAACGGTTTAATTTTATCGGTTAATCGTTTTTACATTTTGTTATTATCAAAACATTGAGAGGTCGAAAAATATAAATAACGTTTTTAGACATTATTTGTATTAACAACCCCTAAATTGTTGAATAAAAAGACAGCTCACTCTTCCTATATTAAGCACACTCAAGAAGAAGCTACAGTTCTTTAGGGATTAGTCTAAACATTGGTAAATCAATATATCCACTAGATCATTTCCTTAAAATCTTCATGTAGGTATGGTCTAAACTTAATTCAGGATGTTGCTTACACTATTGTAAAACCTGCCCAAAGTGTCAACAATATGGAAGGAAATAAATTAGTGGTTGTGACCCACAAGAACAAGGACTAAAGAGTTAGATTCAACTGAACCAGACTCTAAATCTAGACTAGTTTTCTAACAAAAACCTAAGTTGTCTTCTACAGGAGTAAAACCTTTTACTAGTGCTAGCGGATCACAACCTTCAGGAAATACAAAGAAAGATAAGAATCGGCAAACACCAAGTAGTACTCAGAAGAATAAAGTAGAAGCCCACCCTAGGAAAGTTGAATCTAGTTTGAAAAATAAAGACTATGTTGTTAAACCTAAAGGAAATGCTAATGTGCAGCATTCCAAGCTTAATGCGAATTCTGAACTTAAATGTGTTAAGTGTAATGGTTGTATGCTTTCTGATAATCATGATTTGTGTGTTCTTAATTTTATGTATAATGTGAATGCTCGTGTAAAATCTAAATCTATTAAGAAAAGTTCAAAGAGAAAAGTTTGGAAACTAACAAGAAAGGTGTTTACAAATATTGGATATATCTGGAGACCTACTGGTCGGACCTTCACTATAGTAGGAAATGCGTGCCCTTTAACTAGGATTACCACAACTACTGAAGTACCCCTTAGGAAACTAACTGTTCTAGATAATGAAATACCTAAACCTGTCATAACATTGGTTTACAAACGAAAACCTAGGAAATCTAAAACAAATGTTCCTGCTAGCAAATCTAAGGTTCTTAAATCTGTATCTGCTAACAAAAAGGAACCCAATCAATCTTGGGGATCCATAGTTTCCGATGTTCCATCTTCCTCTCTCGATGAAGCAGGTCGTCCAAATTATTCTCTGGTATTTGGACTCTAGATGCTCTAAGCATATGACTGGAGATCGCTCTCAACTTACCAATTTTGTCAATAAATTTTTGGGTACTATCAAATTCGGAAATGATCACGTGGCAAAGATATTGGGATATGGTGATTATCAGATTGGGAATGTTACGATATCAAGGGTTTACTACGTGAAGGACTTAGACACAACTTATTCTTCATTGGGCAATTTTGTGATTCGAACCGTAAAGTTGCTTTTCGTCAACACACCTGCTTCATTCGTAATTTAGAAGGTGTTGATCTATTGATTGGATCTCGAGGAAACAATCTGTATAATCTGTCTCTTAGAGATATGATGGCGTCCTCTCCTATATGTCTCTTGTCAAAGGCCTCAAAGACTAAGTCCTGGCTATGGCACCGACGTCTGTTTCATCTGAACTTTGGTGCAATCAACCATTTAGCTAGACATGGTCTTGTTCGAGGTCTTCCTAAGCTAAAGTTTGAAAAGGACCATCTTTAAGAACTTCATGAAATGACTCCTGCAACAATCAGTTCAGGACCTGTGCCAAACCCTTCTCCTTCAACACCGTTTATACCACCTTCAAGAACTAATTGAGATATTTTATTTCAACCAATGTTTGATGAATTACTCACTCCTCCACCTAGTGTTGATCACCCAGCCCCTGAAGTTATTGCTCTAATTGCTGAAGTAATTGCTCCAGAACCCGCTGCATCAACCGGTTCACCTTCCTCAATAACTGTTGATCAAGATGCACCATCACCTAGTAACTCTCAAACAACACCCAAAACTCAATATCATGTCATTCCTAATGATGTTGAAGAAGACAATCATGACTTAGATGTTGCACACATGAATAACGACCCGTTCTTTGGTATTCCAATTCTAGAAAATGATTCTGAAGCATCTTCTTCTTTAGATGTTATTCCTACAGTTGTGTATACTGCTACTCCTAACTCAGAACACGTTATCAAATGGACCAAGGATCATCCTTTAGAAAAAATCATCAGTGAACTCGAAAGACCTATTTCCACAAGATTCTAACTTCATGAACAAGCTTTATTTTGTTACTACGATGCCTTTCTCACATCAGTTGAACCAAAGAACTATAAAGATACATTAACTCAAGCATGTTGGATTGAAGCAATGCAAGAGGAGCTACATGAATTTGAACGTCTTAAAGTCTGGGAACTCGTTCCACGTCCAGATAAAGTGATGATCATTACATTAAAATGGATTTATAAGGTAAAACTTGATGAAATGGGAGGAATTCTTAAGAACAAGGCTCGTTTGGTTGCTCGTGGTTACCATCAAGAAGAGGGAATTGATTTTAAGGAATTCTTTGCTGTTGTGGCTAGACTTGATGCTATTCGAATTTTCCTCTCATATGCTGCTCACATGAATATGATCGTTTACCAAATGGATGTTAAGACGACATTCCTGAATGACATTCTGTGTGAAGAAGTTTATGTCAGTTAACCGGACGGGTTTGTAGATCAAGACAATCTGAATCGTGTGTACAAGCTTAAGAAGGCTCTTTATGGGTTGAAACAAGCTCCTCGCGCGTGGTATGATCTATTATCGAAGTTTCTACTCTCTCAGGAATTCTCTAAAGGAACCGTGGATCCCACATTGTTCATCAGAAGACAAGGCAAATAAATTCTCCTAGTACAAATCTATGTTGATGATATAATCTTTGCGTCTACTACACCTGAATTATGTGACCAATTTTCAAAAATAATGTGTTCAAAGTTTAAGATGTCGATGATGGGCAAAATATCATTTTTTCTAGGACTACATATTTCACAAAGTCTTAGAGGCATCTTTTTAAACCAATCTAAATATGCTCTAGAATCTTTGAATAAATATGGTATGGAATCTAGTGACCCCGTAGATACTCCCATGGTGGAGAAATCCAAACTGGATAAAGATACACAAAGGAAAGCCGTAGATCCTACACACTATCGTGGAATAATTGACACCCTTATGTATCTTACAGCCAGTAGACCAGACCTAACATTTGTTGTATGCATGTGTGCCTGGTATCAGGCAAAGCCTACCGAAAGCACCTCCATGCTGTAAAAAGGATCTTTAAATACCTATGAGGAACCATAAATTAGGGACACTAGTATCCAAAGGATTCTTCTATTGCCCTAACAGCTTATGCTGAAGATGATCACGCGGGTTGCCAAGATACTAGACGAAGTACTTCTAGATTTATGCAATTATTGGGAGACAGACTTGTTAGCTGGTCATCAAAAAGGCAGAAAAGCACTGTGATATCTAGTACGTAAGCTAAATATATTGCTATGCCTGACTGTTGTGCTCAAATCCTTTGGATGAGGTCACAGCTTATCGACTATGGCCTTGGATTCAATAAAATTCCAATGTACTGTGATAACAAAAGCGCTATTGCCTTATCCTGCAACAATGTTCAACATTCTCGATCAAAGCATATTGACATTAGATTCCACTTCATCAAAGAGCAAGTGGAGGATGGAGTAGTGGAGCTTTTCTTTGTCAACACGGAGTATCAACTAGCGGACATCTTTACTAAAGCCTCATGCAGAGAAAGAATTAAATTTCTTATCAACAAGCTAGGAATGCGAAGTTTTATGCCTGAGACACTAAAACAGTTGGCAGATGAAGCTGAAGAATAGTGGTGAACCATGGACATCACAAGAGCTGAACAAATTGCATTGTATGACTCTTTAGTTGCTTCTACTAACAGACTTAAGATTGGAAAAAGTAATCTTAGACTAAGCTCAGACCTCAAGTCCAAAGAAGCAAGTCTTCAAGTAGTGTATGATGTTTTGAAACTCACTCCCTTTTACAAGGCATTCCAGATCACAGCTGATGTTCCAGAAATCTACATGCAAGAGTTTTGGGCCACTGCTACAGTTCATCACCACTTAATTCGTTTCAAGATGAACAATAAGAAACATATTGTGAATCTTGAGTACTTCAGAGAAATGCTACAGATATGCCCTAAACTCCCTAGTCAGCAATTTGAGGAACCACCCTTTAAAGAGGCAATTCTCACGTTTCTCAGAGATCTTGGTCATAGTAGAGAGATAAAGGTAATCACAGATGTCAATGTCAACAAGCTGCATTAACCATGGAGATCATTTGCTGCAGTTATCAGCAAATGTCTAAGTGGTAAAACTATCAGATATGACAGTCTTCGCCTATCTCAAGCTCAAATCCTTTGGGGCATGTACCATAAGAAGAACGTAGACTATGCCTACCTTATGTGGGAGGACTTTGTTTATCAAGTTGAGAACAAGAATGTAAAGAGGAGTAATGAGATGTACTACCCTCGCTTCACCAAGGTCATCGTCAACTTCTTCATGACTAAGGATTCATCAATTCCAGGGATGACCCAATGTTCACCACAATAAAGGTTGTCTCTAGGCATGAGGACACACAACTATATGGTGCCATTTTGCCTGATGAATTGACGAATGAAGCCATCAAAGATTCTGAATCCTACAAAGAGTACTATGCCATTGCTTCAGGAGCTAAACCTCCAAAAACAAAAGCAAGTGTCAAAAAGAAGCAAGCTGCATTTGACACTACAAAGACTCCTTCAACTGCTAAAGGCAAAAGGCTCAAGACTTCAACAAAGGTGGCTAAACCTGCCAAGAAGAAACAACCTGCAAAGACGTCTAAAGCTAAAAGTCTTACAGTGCTGTCTGGGGTTGCTTTAACAGAAGCTGAACAAATGAAGATGGCCATTGAAAGAAGCAAAAAACAGACTCACAGCTCTCACGCCAGTAGTTCAGGTGTAGATGAAGGAATTGGTGCTATACCAGGGGTTCCCGATGTACCTACATATAACACTGATGATGAGCAGATTTCTTGGAAATCCAGTTCCGATGAAGATAATGATGCAGAAAGCAAAAATGATGATGATGATGATGATGACGATGCTGATAATCAAGATGATCATGGTCAGGAATATGATGTACAAGATGATGAAAATCAAGATGATGATAATGAGCAAACTGATTCTGACAACGATGGTGATGACTTTGTTCATCCCAAGTTTTCCACTCACGATGAAGAAGATAAAGAAGAAGATAGCTTTGATCTTAGGGTTCAAACACCTTCTCATGTTAAATCCACTGATGATGAAGAAATTCAAGGTGCGAATGTTGAGGGAGAAGAACTGGATGAAGAAGAGACAAATGAAGAGGATAAAGCAAATGAATTATACAGGGACGTGAACATCAATCTGGAGGGAAGAGATATTGAAATGACAGATGCTCCACGCACTATCATTCACACTACTCAAGTAATAGAAGACACTCATGTGATCATAACTCCGGTCAATCCTGAAGGTCAACAGCAAAGTTCTTCTGCGTCATCTGGCTTCGTTTCTAACATGCTCAACCTCAGTCCAGATACAAGTATTAACTCTATATTTAATCTTAACACCGAGTCAACTTCACTGGTAGATGTTTCGGTTACTACTATTGCTTAGCCACCTCTTTTATCTGCAACAATTCTTCCTCCACCACCCACTCCTCTCATCACACATCTGCAACAAACACCAGTTCCCACACCAGCAACTGTTCTAAGCTCCTCCCTACAAGATCTTCCCAACTTTGGTTCCTTATTCGGGTTTGACCATAGATAAAAACTTTGGAAACCGACTTCTCTAAATTCAAGCAAACAAACCAATTTGCTGTAGCAGTTTCTTCAATTCCTAGCATTGTTGATGCGTACCTTTCCAACAAGATGCATGAAGCCGTCAAAACAGCTGTTCAGTTACAGTCCGACAGACTCAGAGATGAAGCTCAAGCTGAAAATTAAGACTTCATTAATAAACTTGATGACAACATTAAGAAAATAATCAAGGTTTAAGTCAAAGAACAAGTTAAAGCACAAGTCTCCAAGATTTTGCCAAAAATTGAGGAGACTGTAAATGAACAACTCGAAGCAGAGGTTCTGACTCGTTCATCCAATGAATCTAAGACATCCCATGCTGTAGCCGCCAACCTTTCTGAACTTGAGCTGAAGAAGATTCTCATAGATAAGATGGAAAGTAATAAGTCAATCCACAGATCTGATGAATAGAAGAATCTCTACAAAGAATTGGTTGACTCCTACGAAAGTGACAAACTCATACTTGACACGTATGGAGATACTGTCTCTTTTAAAAGACGTCAAGATGATGAGGATAAAGACAAAGAACTCTCTGCTAGATCAAACCGAGGGTCCAAGAGAAGAAGAGCTGGAAAAGAACCAAAGTCAACCAGTGCACCAAAGGAAAAGACCTCCAAGATAACTGGCAAGTCTACTGAAGGGTCCAAATCTTATCACAAGTCTCCTGACAAGTCTGGTCAAGCGGAGGAGCCAATGCACACTGTCGAAGATTTATAAGAATCCGCACATCATGAGTTTGTAACAGGAGATACTAAAGATAAACCTGATGAAGAGACCTCTCAGCATCCTGATTGGTTTCAAAAACTGGCAAAACCTCCTACTCTCGATCATGATTGGAACAAGACTTTGCCTGCTGCTCATGGACCTGTTCAACCTTGGCTAAGCACTTTGGCTCAGACAGAAGATACCCGTGAGTCGTTTAATGAGTTGATGGACACTCCTTTAGACTTCTCAGCATTCATAATGAATAGGCTTAAAGTTGATACTCTGACACCATAATTATTAGCCGGTCCAACATTCGAACTGATGAAAGGATCATGCAAGAGTATGGTAGAGCTAGAATATTTCTTTGAAGAAGTCTACAAGGCAACCACTGATCAATTAGACTAGAACAACCCTAAAGGTCAGCAATATCCACATGATATGCGCAAGCCATTACCATTGATACCTAATTCTCGAGGTCGCCAAGTCATTCCTTTTGATCACTTCATCAACAATGACCTTGCGTATCTAAGTGGTGGTGTCTCAAGCCGAAAATATACAACTTCAGTGACGAAGACCAAGGCTGCAGATTACGGGCACATCAAATGGATTAAAGATTTGGTCCCTAACAGAATGTGGAGTCAAGTGCTGGTTAGCTACGACAAGCATGCACTATGGGGAATCTCACATTGAGGCCAAAAAGGACAACAATTCTATGGATTTGCTACTAACAGGGAATCTGCTCGAGATGTCTACTCCAAACACAAAATCATTACTGTCACAACGTTTTAAACTGTCGAATGGCATAATTACAAGCATCTGGATTGGATCACTGTTCGTAGAGATGATGAAAAACTGTATACATTCAAAGAAGGCGATTTCAACAGGCTTCACATCCAAGACATCGAAGACATGCTACTTCTTCTTGTTCAAGGCAAGTTAACAAATCTCATTGTTGAAGAACGCCTAGCTTTTAATGTCTCCTTGCGAATGTTTACAAGAAGCATTATCATCCAAAGGCGTGTGGAAGATCTTTAATTAGGTGTCGAAAGTTATCAAAAGAAGCTCAACCTCATAAAGCCAGATACATACAGATCAGATCTTAAACGAAGGGAAGCTTATACAGCATACTCCAATCCTAGAGGTTTCATTTACCAGAACAAAGACAAGAAGAACAGGTTGATGCGTATTGATGAACTACACAAGTTTTGTGACGGTACACTCAATGATGTTCGGACTGCTCTTAATGATCGCCTAAAGGGAATCCAGATGAAGTATCTGCCATAGACTATCTGGAGACAAAGTGACAGAGATAAAGTGGGAGCTATGATCCAGGCAATTGATGAACAGCTCAAGACCAGAAGGATTATACGGAGCTTGGATAAATTTGTTGGTGGGAGACCGTACGAGGGATACTTTCGGCTGCTGCAAAGGACCATATGATTTATCATATGATGTCCTTATCAAAACATGTCAATCCTCGTGAATAATAAAAACTTGTGAATTTGTATATATGTAGTGTAGACATTATGGTGATATTAAGGTGTGCTCGAGTACAAAATTTTCAAGAATTTCTTAGTAAATTCAAATTTTTTCAAATTATTATACTCATCACTATCTTATATACCCTCACAAATTGAGGGAGAGCATTAAAATGTTCCTAATTATGATTATGTAACATTTTGTCCCTGAACGTTTAATCAATTGATATCCAAAATATCAAGGGATTAACATTTTGGATAAGGGGAGAAAATGTGATTAAACTGAATCTAATTTGTACTGAAATATGATATTATAAAATGGACTCAATGCACTCAACACTTAGCATGTACTGCGATTACGATGCACATGTTAAGGGGGAGCTTTTAGTGATGATAAAAAACTCTCAAAGTGTAAATCTTTTGATATTTATATCAAACACTTTGATTGAACTTTTCAATGATTTTGGTTTCGATTGTGATGGAATATCCAAAAGACCGACCATGTACTTAAATCTATGAAGTTATAAGGTGGTTAGGCATAGGTATTTAAATCCCATGATCTAGCCAGAACCAGAGGGATCTACCCAGGAATATCCACTAGACAGTGTAGAAGTCCTTAGGTATGATACAAAAGGAGAAAAAATGAGAATCGAGAAAAGTGCCGACTGAGATGGAGCTAGTACTGGAACAAACCCAACAAGGTACTAGTTATGTAGTCTTGGTAAGCGCTGAAGGGGTTGAAGAATGAAAAAGAAATGTAAGGATAAAGGGTGTAAAGAAAGAAGCCCTCTATATACTTAGGCAGAAACCGAGTTAATACATAAACTGTCGGAAACACTAAGCTGTTGTCTGATATTGAAGACAATCATAGACCTAGTGACGCTATGCACAACCCTCCTTAGCCACTCAAGGTCTCTCAACAGACTCTTGTTTCACTTCTCATAGAGATTACACACATTTCTGTTGACTTTCTCACTCCGAGTTAGTTGATATTGAAAAGGTGGCAGTCTGCTCCAACCTCCGATCACTAAAACCAAAGTGCACTATTGAGTCTAGAGCCAAAAGAGATCATCCATAAATCTCATTAGGACACTTGTCAAATTATGCTTGCTAAGTCATACAATGTGAATAACAAGTTATATATTAAGAGTCCTACGCATTATCCTTGTGATTTTGCTAGAACATCCGAGTGATATAATTCACAGTGAAGATGGAAATCCTACTATAGCCAACATCAAACAAGCTCATGGTATGTGACTTGTGCGATTCTATATGAATCAAACTTGTGACAACTGGAAAGAAATGATGGTGCAATTCTATAAAAATCAAACTTGTTCCAGGTTATGAATTGACGATTGATGATGAATTTTTGAAATGATTAACACTCTCGATGTGTCACAAAACCACTTTAGCAAGTAACACGTCGATTGATTTTCAAATCAATTTTTCTATTCAATCGGTAAGACATCATCTTGCTGGTTCACTCATACCGTGTTGTCTGCTTTGAGACGCTCCGATAATAAGAATGGCTAGTGCAGCTGCGAAACCCTGTCAAGGAGATTCCTCAGAATTCTACCTAATCACAGGCAATATTTATACTGATCAACAGAGAACCGTGGTTATTACAACCATATTCAACGAAGTAACAAAGACACTCTCGTCCATAACTGTTGATTATCACTAACCTAAACCTGCAGGTACTCCTGACGATTGGTGCAGCTGATTCCCGACGAGTCATGATTTATAGCCACATGCTCATACCCGACCAAAAAATATAAAGACGTCATGAAAGCTCAAGTACATGTTTCAAGACTTCCGCTACTTTGATACTGTACGTCTTTCTTGAAGTAACAAAGTATTAAAGTCAAAGAATTTCAAAGAATTTTTCGTCACTCTAATACTAAAAGTCTTTCTCGAAGTGACGAAGTGTTAAAGTTAAAGAACCTCAAGAAAGATGCATTATTAAAGATTTTCAAGTTTACATATCAAGAAAGGTATGAGCATGTCGGTCCAGAAGTCACAAATTCACAAGATGGCAAAGTTTACAAGAGGGCGAATCGAGATTATGCTTGGTTGATGATCTCAAGGTGTTCAAGATTACATTTTTACATTCAAGTCAAGATAAAGGAACAAGCTCGAACCTAAAGTCAATGATCACTACATCAAATCACAAGTTAAAGATTGAAGTCAAACTAGCTCAAGACTAAAGATAAAGTGTAGTATGCTAGGTTTAAGTTTTTGTAAAATGGAGTGACCTCCCTTAAGGGGAGATTGTTAGAAATAAGAAAATCCTAGGAAAGTATCGGTCACTCCATAGATAACTGTCGTTAGCTCGTTTAGGTATTTTTGGAACCTTAATAGGCTAAGTTAGGAAAAGCCCAAGGAAAGCCCATGTAAGCCCATCCATGGCCGGCCTCATTAGGGTATTTATACACCTCTTCATGCCTTGGAGAGGTGGTTGGTTGTTTATTTATTACACATTAATACAAGTTCTCTTATATGTTTACTTGTTCTCTCTAAGTGTTCATCCAACCCACTCTCTCTCTAGAATCACCTCTCTTTCCCTCTCAACTAGTATGTTATTAGATTAGTCTGTAAAGTGCGGCGCACTTTAGCCTGTAGTTACACAAATCATTAACCTGTGCATTGAAGCCATGGTCTTTCACTTCCCCTCTTATCACCAACTAATACCAGCACAAAGTCTATAAATAGGACCTCAAATTCAGAGTTCTACATCATCATTCACTCATTTATCATTCTCATTTCACAAAAACTCATAAAAAAGGATAGAAGGAAGTTATGGGGAATTTTAGTTGAGTAAGCCTTTGTTCATCCAATTTTTGGGTTGTAATCCATCCAAGAGAGTAGTAGTGAAGTGTATTTCGAAGCTATAAACTATTGTGATAGAATTGTTTATAGCTTCCAGGTTTGCTTTGAATACAATTAAGTGTTCTTTGGAAATTCATGTGAAATCATCAAATATTTGCTTTTGGAGTTGGTATAATCTTGTTTCTCTTCTACATTATGATGTTTTTTGAGTCTTATATGAATGTTATGTGTTTGATCTCAATCAATAAGGAGTAGTGTGATCATGTTTATTTGGGACTTATGAGAGTCGGAGGATCAAACTTGGTTTTGACTAACAGTTTTGGTAAATGATAAATATAAACTTGATGTTTATATGCTTGGATCCTTGATAATCATTTGATCATTTACTTAGCCTGGATATAGGTCGAAAGACTCCGACTTTATGCTTAATTTCGAGGTGTTTGTCTATGACAACTCAGTATTGACTTTGTGAGGATTAGTCAAAAAATGATCATCATCCCAAGTATATAAATGTTTAATGCTCACCCTCATGTATAACGAAATTGGTTGAGCAAGTTTATCTTTGTTATTTTCCAACACGAATCGATCTTAAAACATTTTTCATAATGAAGATTAAAAGCCGAAGGATTTCTTATTATGTTAAATAGAGAATCTTTTGAATAAATTATCCATTCATTTATCTGATTATGCTTAAATTCATGTACTCGTTATCACCCTAAGTTTATCTTCGATTGTCTTTGTCTCCCAAATAAACATCATTTTTATAAATTTTAATTACAATAGAAATTGTGTCCTTTTATCTTTAAATTCGTGACAAATTTAAAGATTCCTTTCCACAAAACCAACCAACTTTTCTAAGATACATCAATCTCGTGGAACGACCTGGTCTTACCCTAAATCTATACTATAAACAGTGTTTTATACTTTACCTGTGTGTTAGTTGGAAAACCGGATAAAACTAGTCTTATAAATTTAAAGCTTTCATTACACATCAAAGTTTTTGGCGCCGCTGTCGGGGATTGAATTGTTTCTTGTTAAGGTATTTACTATTTTGCAATATAAATTCACCAATTCGCCCTACAGTTTTCTGGCAAACTGACCAAAAATATCGTTTTTCTCATAGAATGTACATTGCACTTCTAACGAAGTACGCCGCACTTCCTGCAAAAGTTTCACCAACGAAGTCTGTTCTAAATCAAAACCAAAAACAACCTTTTTTTTTTGTTTTTTATATCTTTTTTTTTAAATTTTAATATTTTATTTATATTGTAAAACTGTGAAATGAAAGTCGGAATATAAATTATAAAGTTTAACAAGTTTAAAGGTATGAAACTGTTTAAAAAAATACGAAACAGAAAATGATATAAATTCGCGTTTAATGTAAAAAGGGGTACAAAGAAATCTTTGGAAACTTTTGATCTGTCCAGGGCAGGTGCAAGGCCGGGGTAGGGGTTAGGTTATGGTATTTATAGACAACAACATCCACGTGGGCGGCATATCTTAATGGGTAATGGGGATAGCGTTAGTGATACGGTGAGGTAACCGGATATAGCCAGTGGAGACAGAGGCGTGAAACTTGAGGGTATGCCGGATATGGAAATATAAGTATTATGAAAAAAGGTATTTTAAGGTTCTGCGATATTACTACAAGTGGAAATGTTTTCATGTTCCACTCACCCATCCTCTATCAATTCATGCTATCAAATCTTTTTATCTTCTTTAGACGCTTTTTGAGGTTTTATTTTCACACCATGTTGTTAAATCCTGTTTTGTGTTAATCTAGTAGTTAAGGATCTATTTGAAACTATAATTGTTCTTTTGAAATAATTGTCTTATTTTGGCAGTGGGTGATTTCATAATAGGACTTGGTCAAATTTGTACCCATGTTGCTTGATGTTACTTCTGGTTTTTGTATCTTATAAGATAAAGCTTTTTACAGAATCACCCAACCTTATTAGGAGGGGGGAAGCAATTGGAAGCAAGCAAGGATCACCAAGGCCGAGATCCGAAAAATAACGACCAACATGCTAATCAATGTATAGTATACGCTCTAAAAATATTGATGAAGTGAATGATGCTAGTTTATAGTATAGAATCAAATTCAGTTTCTAAAATTGTTTATATTAGTGAATGATGCTAACCGAAATAATTGAAAACATTTTTTTGTTGTTAAGGAAAATGGTTAAAATACCAATGTAAGCATTGTTTGTAACAAGTGACATATAATCTAACAATAAACTCATGTGATTCAGAAGGGTTTGTGTCTCAATGGTGTCTCATGTTGTATGAAAATCTTTTCAACTAATAATTGCGCATTCGAATCATGCTTATAGACATGAGAAAAAAAAAACCTCATGTGATTCGGTTGTCAATTAACTATCAAATTGGTCAATATATTGTGACAAGCCAAATCATAAGTTTAAGTAGACAAGAAACATATGGGTCCAACTTCTAACCAAAAGAGTTATTCAATGCTGGAGAAGAAAAGAAAAGCAACCATAATAAGAAACGAAAAAATTGTGAAGTTTGGTCATAACTAGGGGTGTGTAATGATTAAAGACAAGATTGGTCTATACTAAAGCAAGATCGAAATTAAAAATTCAAAAAATTGGGACTGAGAAACGAAAGTATAGTGCCGAGACGATCTCAAATGGCTCAAACTTTTCCCAAGCCTTGTCTTTTATCTAGTCGTTTCATTGAAAACACTTTCTTTTGATCGTAGCGAAACGAAACCAAGAACCAAACTTTCTCATATCAAGGACTAAGAAAACAACCAAACTGAACCTAGCCGGTGCTATTTTGATTTTGGGGGGTGTTTGTTTAGTAGGTTTTGCACATGTCTATCTATACACATAATAATATTATATGTTTTTTTATCTACTCATTATCTCTCTGCATTCGAATTGTCAATTTTGACATTTGTCATGATCTTATGAGTACGAATATAAGTAGGAACTATGAAATTTTATTTGGAGTGAATGGTTTATTATCTGGATATCAATCTGACTCGTGTAATCACTTTCAGATTAAAGTATTTCGACCCTATATGTCTCGGGTTCACGAAATCCTTAATCGGATAAGACAGATTGACAATTGAATTGTAAGGCAAGAGAAAACAATCAGAAACCTTAGAGTATTATTGTGGAAAATTTAGTTCAATTGTAGGGTTCTGTTCATACCGAAATATGAGGCTGGAGGTACGGAGTGTACACTCATTGGTCACTGAACACCCTGACTCTGATAGTGGTTAAAGGGAATTCTAATCACTGATTAACTTCAGTGAGTTTACTCTTCAGTGAGTATGAACTCTGAACTGAAGGACACTCATTAGTCTGATGGCTTCAGCGTAAGCTGAAGGATACCATCATGGAATAATCCATCAGAGGAAGTATCCTCAGCGGATTAACTCATCAATGAGTTGGTTCAGTTTGAATCTTCAGTGGGTGTGCTCCTCAGTGGGCTAGCTGATGGTTCAGGACACTGAATGTATAACAATTACATTTCATATGGTAAGTTACAATTACATTTAATGACCTCATTTAATGGGTCGTGTAACCACTAATTACTGAAATCAAGGAAGACAGTTATGGAAGAGATTATATCTCCTATAATCTCTCATAACTCCTTTGACTAGGGTTTTGAGTATTCCCCTATAAATAGGAATCACAAATTGCATGTGAGATGTGTGAAAACATACACATAAAACCTAAACACTTGGATGCGCAAGGGTTCTTGATTGGTGCCTCAAACAAGAACATACATTTGGTCTTATCCCAAGTAGATATTCGTGATACCCAGGCAATAGGGTCGAATAGTTTACTTTGAAAAGTGATTACACGATTCCAAGTGATATCCGGTAACCATCTTTGGTACGTAGTTAGGTTATTGATTATCTTTACCCTGTTCTGGGACACACCAAGATCCAACAATCAAAGTAAACTATTTTGTGATAATCAATGGCTGTTGCTATGAAATACATGGCTTCAAACTTTGCCAAGCTGGAAAATTTTAAAGGGGTGGACTTCAGAAGATGGCAGAAGAAGATGCACTTCTTGCTTTCCAACATGAGTGTGGTGTACGTGCTGACTACTCCAATGCCTGAAGATGGATGTGAGAATCCAACTGTAGAGCAAGTCAGGAAGAGGGCCAAATGAGACAATGACGATTATGTCTGCAGAGGTTTAATCCTCAATGGTATGTCTAATTCCTTGTTTGATATTACCAAAATGTTGAAACTTCCAGAGAGCTATGAGACACCTTGGAGGCCAAATATATGGTTGAGGATGCCTCAAGTAAGAAGTTCCTTGTTAGTAATTTTACAAATTACAAAATGATTGATTCAAGACCAGTCTTGGAACAATATAATGAACTTCTTGGTATACTTGGAAGGTTTACATAACACAATATGAACATGGATGAATCCATTCAGGTTTCATGTATCATTGATAAACTTCCCTCTTCATGGAAAGATTTTAAGCACACATTGAAACATTTGAAGGAGGAATTGACTCTTGTTAAGTTGGGCAGTCATCTGCGTATTGAGGAGTCCCTCAGGGCGTAGGATAATGACAAGCCAAAGGGAAACAATGTTGATGGTCCTTCAGTTGTCAACATGGTAGAGCATAACAACTCCTCCAGGTACAATGACAACAAGGGTAAACATAAACATCATGATACCAAAGTTGATCCTAAAAAGAAACCAAAAGTGACCTGTTGGAAGTGTGGGAAACCTGGACACTTGAAAAAGGATTGCAAAGCTGGTAATATTGGCAACAAAGCCAATGGATCAGGCACAAAGGGTTCAGGGGATGGTTCTTTCAACTCTCTAAAAGGTCATAATATGTTTAATAAATCTCTCCAGGTTTATTATGCTACATATGTATCTGAGGCTTACTTTGTGAAGGATGATGATGTTGTGTGGTGGGTTGACTCTGGAGCAACTGTGCATGTGTGTAAAGATAGATGTTGGTTTAAGACCTATGAGTCGCTGAATGATAGATCTATTCTTCACATGGGAAATGAGTCAACAGCCCTAGTGCATGGACGTGGTTGTGTAGATCTTAGGTTTAGTTCTGGAAAAGTTGTTTCTTTGTTGAATGTTTTGCATGTTTCTAATATAAGAAAGAATTTGGTTTCTAGTAGTGTTTTGAATAATTGTGGTTATAAATAAGTGATTGAATCTAATAAATTTGTTTTATCTAAACATGGTGTGTTTATTGGTTTTGGTTATCTAAGTAATCATATGTTCAGGCTTAATATTGTCTCTGATAATATTGGTTCAGCCTTCATGTCAACCTCTAAATTGAATGATTCAATCCTATAACATGCTAGACTGGGTCATGCCTACTTTAAGAGGATACAAGATATGTATAAGGATGGGTTAATCCTAGCTTTTAACATGGACACTGAAAAGTGTAAGACTTGCATGCTGAACAAAATAACTAAGAAACCATTTCAAAATGTAAAACATAAAATTAAAGTTTTGGAGCTGATTCACAATGATCTGTGTGATTTGCATGCTACTCCTTCATTGGGGAACAAAAAGTACTTTGTGACATTTATTGATGATGCTTTAAGGTTTTGTTATGTTTATTTATTACATTCAAAGGATGAAGCATTAGATAAATTCAAAGTATTCAAAACTGAAGTTGAATTACAATAAGGGTCTCTGATCAAAAGATTCAGGACTGATAGGAGAGGTGAGTACATGGATACTCTGAATTTTCAGTCTGTTGGTATTATCCATGAAACGACTGCCCCCTATACTCCATAACAAAATGGTATTTGTGAAAGAAAAAATAGGGTACTGAAAGAAATGGTTAATTCCATGCTGTCCTATTTAGGGCTGAGTCAAGGGTTATGGGGTGAAGCTATGTTAACAGCTTGCTATTTATTAAATAAGGTTCCTAATAAAAAGAATAAGATTACCCCTTATGAACTCTGGACTAAAAAGAAACCAAACCCGAATTACCTAAGAGTTTGAGGTTGTAGGGCAGTTGTAAGACTCCCTGATCCAAAGCTGAAAACTTTGGGTGAAAGAGGCATTGAATGCATCTTTGTTGGATATGTTAAGCATTCCAAGGCTTTTAGGTTCTATGTTATTGAACCTAATGATTTAGTTGATATTAACTCAATCATTGAATCAAAGGATGATATCTTTGATGAGAATAAATTCTCATCAGTCCCTAGACCAAGTCAGAGGTCGCTGGTAAATGAAACTGAAGACTATGGTGGTTCAGTGGTCCCTGAAAAGGTCACTGATGAGGTTGTTCAGCCTGAGCTTAGAAAAAGCAAAAGGCATAGGACTCCAAAGGATTTTGGACCTGAATTTCAATTATACTTAATTGAAAGAACAAGGGATGAGGTCTCTGAACAACACTCCTATTGCTTTAATGTTGAGGATGATCCCAAAATATTTGATGAAGCAATAAAGTCCCAAGATGTTGCTTTCTGGAAAAAATTAATTAATGATGAGATGGACTCCATCATGGACAGCAACACTTAGGTGTTTACTGATCTACCTCTAGGTTGCAAATGGATCTTCAAAAGAAAGCTGAAGGTAGATAAAACTGTTAAAAAGTTCAAGGCAAGACTGGTCATTCAAGGCTTTAAATAAAAGTCAGGGATAGACTATTTTGATACTTAGCCCTAGTGGCATGTATCAGTACCATAAGACTGTTGATTGCTATGGCATCAATTTACAATCTGATTATTCATCAGATGGATGTGAAGACAACTTTCTTGAATGGTGAATTGGATGAGGAGGTCTATTCGAACCAACCTCGGGACTTCATCATGCCTGGCAATGAAAACAAGGTGTGCAAACTAATTAAGTCTCTATATGGGCTAAAACAGGCACCTAAGCAATGTCATCAAAAATTTAATGAAATGGTTTTGTCCAATGGTTATTTACTTAACCAAGCTATCAAATGTGTATATAGCAAATTTGATGAATCTGTAAAAGGAGTCATCATTTGTCTATATGTTGATGATATCCTGATCTTTGGCACTGACCAAGTTCAGGTTGACCTGACAAAGGAATTTTTATCATCAATGTTCTCTATGAAGGACATGGGAGAGGCTGATATTATCCTGGGTATAAGGATCAAACATGAAAGTAATGGTATAGAAATTTCTCAGTCTTACTATATTGAGAAGGTAATGAAGAAATTCAATTACTTTGATTGCACTCTAGTGAGTACTCCTATGGATACAAATGAGAAGCTGATGCCCAATAATGGTCAGGCTGTATCTCAACTTGAGTATATCAGGGTGATTGGCTGCTTAATGTATGCCATGACTTGTACAAGACCTGACATTGCATTTGCTATGGGTAAACTGAGCAGGTATACTAGTAATCCTAGTACTGAGCACTAGCAAGCAATTCAGAAGGTACTGAAGTACTTGAAGAAAACCATGGACTATAGACTGATATATACTAGTTATCTTTTAGTGTTGGAAGGTTACACTGGTGCAAGCTGGACCAGCAACACTGAAGACAATTCGTCTACAAGTGGCTGGGTATTCCTACTTGGCGGTGGTGCAATTTTTTGGGCTTGTTCAACAATGAATCTGAATTTATGGCTCTAGCAACTGCTGGTAAGGAAGCTGAATGGTTAAAAAACTTGCTTTTTGAGATTCCATTGTGGGTCAAACTTATAGCACCTATTTCTATCCGTTGTGATAGTGCTCCTACATTGGCAAAGGCTTACAGCCAAATGTATAATGGGAAGTCTAGACACCTTGGTGTCAGGCATAACATAATTCGTGAGCTGATCACGAATGGGGTAGTATCTATAGAGCTTGTGAGGTCACAACAAAACTTAGCTGATCACTTGACGAAGGGACTGACTAGAGACTTGGTTATAAAGTCTGCTGAAGGGATGGGATTAAAGTCCAACTAAGTCGCTGAATGCTAGGACACCCAACTCCGTGCTGAGAAAACTTAGCAGCTGAGTTCAATGTGGAAAGCTGAACATTCAAAGGACTGAAGCACATGTTTTACAAATCATCCTAAGGATGTGCTTGGAACCTGTTGATAAGGAGGATGAAGTTGTTAACTTCTTAATGGTTAATTTCTTTGAAAAAATGCTTAGCAGGAGCATGAATAAAGAGGAACCACATATGTAAATTGTAACAATTCACATTTTTCACATCTTGTTACGTCAATAAATATTCAACTAATTATTTTAAAACTTCTACGCGTTTACTTTAATTTTTATCGTCAAGTTAAATCGCGTAAACTAAAAATCAACAATCAACGTAAACGGGCACCAAACAAATTAAAATTTACGTCAAGCAAGCATTATATTATTTTTACGAAAGTAATAATCAACTTTTTGTATTTTATTTTTATTGGTTACGTAAAACGTTTACGTTTCGTAATTAAATACATTTAGGCATACCCAGAAGCACCAATACCTATCTATACTCAACCAAATACCCACAATTATACCCAATATCCAAAAATTATATATTTTAACATATATATACATACATATCCGGTTCTATATGAAAGAAAACATAAAGATATTTAGTTTTGACTTTGTAATATAACATGTGTTGTAAAGACTTTCAAGCAAACTTCCTTACATTACCAACTAGTTCTTACACCAAGCTATCACCCATACCAATCCCTTATATAACACCCTGTGTTTTCAAGTCATTGACGACGTCGATAAATCCACAATGTACCTTTTGTATTGTACGCATTTGC
>BQNB010037602.1:0-49333 GCA_026074375.1 Tanacetum coccineum
ACTGAATAAAATGTTAAATAATTTATTAAATATTCTTATTTAATAAAACGTGATAATTGAATGTAATTTAATTATTTTGTGCCGGTACTCGTTCTTGATTCTAAAATCTTGCGAGGGCATTTCAGTCACCTTCTGACTGTTTTCGGATCTCGGTCAAAACTAAAAAGTTGTCAGGAATGTCATTCCACATCAAATTGCTTTAGAGTCCGAGTCGTGAATACGTGATTTAGATGATCGTTCTTATAAGTCAAGCCAGACCCTAAAAGTCAAAGATTGAAATCGTCATTCAAAATTTCGAAAATTCTCGAATGTTACAGGTTGAACAATCACCCTTCCATCATGAATAGTTGCTTGTTATGTTGGGTTGAAAGAATTCCTTAGCTGATTGTTGGTAGTTGGGAAACGAGATGTGACGACAGTAGACAGAAATGACATCATTTTGTTAATGGCATCAATATGGTCATCTCCTTGCTTAAATACAGGAACTGCTAGACCGGAGTCTATCTGTGGGAATTCAGCCAGATGTGTTTGTTGATTAAGTGTGGAGACAGTGTATTCAATTTGAGGAACAAATTGTGGTTGTGGGTATGCATCGTGGTGAACTAAGGATGTGTAAGCATTTGAATACGGTGTTGATGGATAAGAAATTGCGAGAGGTGTGGATGGATGAGTAGTTGATTAATGTTGTGTGGGATGAATTGATCCATATTGAGGAGACGAAGATGATGAAAACTAATGTTGATTAATGTTTTGCATGTATAGTTCCATTCTACTTTTTCAAGAATCATACAGGTCTTTGTCCAACATTGGTGGACGATTGTCAGCACTAGAGAGTATCATGTACTCAGCAAGAGTATTCTTTTGACCAATTGGAATCATTGAATCCATTTTGATTTCATATGTGATAAGATGAAAGATGATCGTACAGTGATTGGAGGTTGTTGTGATAAAGTGAGCTTTGATTAATGTGATTGAGTCTTTGGAATACACAGGATTTTACAATTCTTGATCAAACCGGGAAAATAAATTATCACGGGATTTTACAAATCAAAGAACAACCGTATAATTCTCTTAATGAAAGTGTATAAGTCTCCCAAGAAAACCGTATAATTCTCCCAAGGAAAGCGTATAAATCTCCCAAGCAAAGCGTATAATTCTCCCAAGCAAAGCGTATAAATCTCCCAAGCAAAGCGTATAATTATCCCAAGCAAAGCGTATAAATTTGCCAAGCAAAGTGTATTATTCTCCTCATGGAAAAGTGTATAATTCGCCCAGAAAAGTGAAGTATAAATCGCCCAAGAGAAACAACGTATAAATCGCCCAAGAAAACAACGTATAAATCGCCTGAAGATTTACGTATAAATCGCCCAATTATATACGTATAAATCGCCTGAATGATACACGTATAAATCGCCCAATTATCTACGTATAATTCTCTTGAATGATACACGTATACATCGCCCAATGATATACGTATAAATCGCCTGAATGATACACGTATAAACCGCCGAATTATATACGTATAAATCGCCTGAATGATACACGTATAAATCGCCCAATGATATACGTATAAATCGCCCAAAAATATACGTATAATTCGGCTAACAGATTTACATATAAATCGCCTCAGAGCGTGTATAATTCGCCCAAATAACAACGAAACTCAAAACAAAAAAATCACAAAAAGACTCATTATATAACATTTTTACCTAATTTTTTTTGTACTTCTTACCTATCTAATACTACGAGAACCTTAAAAACACAAACTTTAACGTTTTTGACACGAAAAATTTGAAATCAAGATTTTTGGTACAACCCTTGTTTGAACCAACAAAAAACACAAAAATATGGGATTTTTTGATGTTTTTCAAAGAGTTTCTTGTACAACTAGCCTATATTAAGATAAATAAAGAAGAAAGTAGCAAACTTTATGGTTTGAAACCCACAAAAGATGAAAATCTTTTGGTTAGTTCAAACCAAATACACGAGTAAATAACGCACACAAAACCTTCACAAACTCTCCATGGCTCTTGATACCAATTGTAAGATATCTTAACACACACAAGGTATGGATGCAATGTAAAGTTTAGAGAGAGAAAGAGAGGTGGTTGGATGAACACTTAGTGAGAGAAAGTAAGAAAGAAATGTTAGATTACTATCTGAAATAAATGAACAACCAACCCCCTTTCCATAGCATGGAAAAGTTTAAATACTCCTACATAGGCCGGCCATATGGCTGTGTCCATGGGCTTTCCATGGGCTTTTCCTAAGCTAGCCTATTAAGGTTCCAAATATTACTTAACGAGCTATCTAATGATATTAATGGAAGTGACCGATACTTTCATATTCTCCAATGCACATCAAATAATCCAAGCATCTAATTCACCTGAGAAAAACATGCTTAAAAGTGTCAACATTAAAGTTGGTGAGTTCATAGATTAGTTTAAATATGAATGTAAGTTTTGAACAAATATATTTATCCACTGTGTCATCACAGTACCATGTACAATTAAGTTATAAAATGATGCACGACCCATTTAATGTCACCAGAAAAGTACCAACAATTACCCAAATTTTGTTAAAAAGAAAAGCATGGTATAATTTAATGTCACCAAAATGTACCAATCATATCCCAAAGATTTATTTTATAAAAATTGCATGACAAATTTAATGTCACCAAAAGTACCAATTATGTATTTGTCGGGGGGCCTTATAGTCCCAACGTAAATCCGACATGTTATAACGTTCGTTCCCAGTGATAGCTAGTCACCCGAACGGGGGTTGTCAATCCCGAATAGATCTATTTTATATCACTCGCGTGGACATCACGCTATAATGTTCGTTACCGGCGATAGCTTAATCACCCGAACAGGGATCCACACCCTTAAAGATCTAATTATAACATTCACGCTCACCCTCCAAGTGATTTAACAGTCATAACGCTTGAGGAAGACTTGTAATGTACCCTACATTGGGGCAGTGATTACAAATAATGTCTTCCGCATCATGGGTAATCCCTCCCAAAATACCCGGCTGTAATGATTGTTAGCCCCACAGGCCCAATCAAAATCGTAATCCGAAAATCATTTCAAATGGTAAAGTTAAGATTTAACCAAAAAGGAAGTCAAGATAATGTATGACATAGTGAGACTATACACATAAGTGATTAAACCAATTTGAAGATCAATCAAGTAAAGCCTTTTGTAATACAAGCATGTTCTCACCCCAAAAATATAATTTAAAACCATAAAAGACAGTGATCTATAAACTCACAATTCCTTTAAAAAAACAATCACATTGTTTATAAGTTAAGCCTGGTAAGTAATAAGAGTTAGTAGACTAGCATGTACGCCCCTCGCGTGTTTAAAAACATTCAAAAGATGAAAAAAAGCCGAGGTTATAAAACTCACCTAGATTAAAGACAACGATGCGAAATAGTCGCAAATAAATCACAACCGAATCTGCAACGATCCTCGGCCACGACCAAATAATTATGTCGCTCTATTAATAATCCACGTATTAAATACGATCAATATGCTCAACTTAACGAACGAAAATCATACATATTTATATAATAATTAATACAACATACATATAAATATAGTTATATATATATCATATTATATATATTTATATATGATTAAATATAATATGATATTATATAAATATATATATAATGTGATGAGAAATCCACTTGCGCGTTCCCTTTAAAACTTTAACCTTAAGTTATATTTTATTTGTATATACTAATTACCGTCCAAATATAAATATTAACTCTAATATTTTACAATAAAAGATTACAATTTATTTTAGACGTCCCGTTTTTAGAACCAAACAATGATCTTAAAACTATGAATTGAAATAATATTTATAACCGACTTTATTTTTATCATTCAAAATCGTACTCAAAATGTATTAAAATTAATTAAAAAATCGGTTGACTTTTATCGTTGACCTTTTAGGAATTGAACCCGGCTATAACTCAAGTTTTTAAAACTTATAAGCTCTGCGCAAAGTAAAACGTCATTTACAACAACATTCGTGTATCCCGCCTAAGGTTGAAAAGACATCGAGAAGTTTGCTCAAATCGTTTAATTAATAATCTGCCAGATTTAATATATATTAAAAATTAACTAATATTCTACAAAAGTGAATATTTAGATTTCGTTCCATTTTTCTGTTAATAGGGATTAACAGTCTCGTATTTAAATCAAAACGTCCGTCAAAAATATAATTTTGTTATTATTTTTGTAAACCAAAGTCTAACTTTACAAAGTCTCTTAAAGACAGAAATCCCGTATCTCATTTTTATCATTATTCTGCTCTTAAAATTATATGATACAAAAACACTCCAAAGTCCGTTTTTAGTTCAACTCTCACCTATAAATATAAGCAAGAATCGCTTAAAGATTTAATATACATTACCCGTTTTATATTTATATCACATTTTTATTAGACGTCGCAAGTTTATTAGATTTTATCACATATAACCAATTGATAATATATGAAACAATTAATATATTTTTGTGGTGCAAAACTAAACTCACCCAAACACACCCGTTGTGGTTCTGACCCGCGAACCAAACACCCCTGCTATCCCAAACACACCCCTTGGTGGTGGCTGTTAAGCCAAACGCACCCCTATAGCATTTCTGTCCAAACCAAACGCACCCCTATGTTGCTTTATGTTAACCCAAACGCACTCCTTATATAATTCTACCCAACCAAACGCACCCATATGGTGCTTTTCTAAACCCCGAGCCAAACGCACCCTTGTGCATTAGTATAAACCAAACGTGTCCTATGTGGTCACAACCTAACCCGAACGCAGCCCCTTGCTGCTGACTCGGAAACCAAATGCGCCTTATGTTAATAACCAAACCCACCCGACACACTCCCGGTTGTCCCCGGCTGTTCCCGCAGCCAAAACCCGACACACCCAACCCTATGTCTTTATAACCAAACAAACCCACAACCCGACACCCCCGCGGCTGTTAACCTGACCCACCACATGATGGCGGCTGTCCACCGAACCTACCCCATGGTGGCTGTTTTTATAGCCGAACCAAACCACCCTCGTGGTGGTTTTCACCACAATAAAACAAACACGCCCTTTGTGGCTGTTACACGCGAAGCAAACGCACCCTTGGTGCTATTATTAAATCCTACCACACTTGGTGTAGTCGGGTGGACAGTGATGATTATGATTTGTGGTAACATGAAGAAAAAAGACATAAAGGATGATGGTGGTGGGCGTTGGAGGTAGTCCGCTGTGGTGGGAGAACTGTGGGGTGTTGGTCCGTGCTGGTAACGAGTGGCATAGTGGATCGGTGTAGATCCGGTATTTGAGGAAAGGTTTTGGTCTTGGGCCGAATTATAAAACCCGCCCGTAAAACTTTTCCGGCGCGCGGCATTGTGATCCAGGCGGCGGCGGGAGCTCCCGGAGAAGATGAGAGGGAAATAGGATTTTTGTAATTTTGTGTATGTGTATAAGAGATGGAAATGAAAGAAATGTATAAGATTTTATATATATATATATATAACTAAAGTGACAAGTTAAAATAGATTGGGGTTCATTTTGTAACTTTTTAGTATAGTTTTGATAAAAAGCGGTTCGGGACTCGTTTGGGCGACTTAACGGATAAATCAACGCACGAAACTTGCGCCATTGATTTCCAAATCATTTTTCTGATAAAAATGAGTATACACTCCGACTACTTTTCGTAAACTTTTATAAAATTTAAAATTAAAACGTTTATTATTGAACAATTTGATAATTCCGATAAACTGTTCTAAAATGATCTTTTTACTCGAATATTTGCGTCTTCAACAAACGTCACTGAATAAAATGTTAAATAATTTATTAAATATTCTTATTTAATAAAACGTGATAATTAAATGTAATTTAATTATTTTTGTGCCGGTACTCGTTCTTGATTCTAAAATCTTGCGAGGGCATTTCAGTCACCTTCTGACTGTTTTCGGATCTCGGTCAAAACTAAAAAGTTGTCAGGAATGTCATTCCACATCAAATTGCTTTAGAGTCTGAGTCGTGAATACGTGATTTAGATGATCGTTTCTTATAATCAAGTCCAGACTCTAAAATTCAAAGATTGAAATCACCATTCAAAATTTTCCAAAATTCTCGATGTTAATGGTTGAACAATCACCGCTTCCATCATTAAGTAGAATGCGTTGTTATGTGGGTTGAAAGAATTCCTTAGGCTATGATGGAAGTAGTGGAAACAAGATTTTATGACAGTTTAACAGAAATGACAACATTTTGTTTAATTGCAACAATAAGGTCATCACCATGCTATAAATTCAGGAACTTCAAACCAGATTCTAATCTGTAGGAATTCAGCCAGATGTTATTTAGTTGATTAAGTGTGGAGACAGTGTAATCCAATTTGTGAACAAATTGTGGTTTTTGGGGTATGCATCGATGTGAACTAAGATGTGTAATGCATTTGAGGTATCGTTTGTTGATGGATAAGAAATTGCTAGAGGTGTGGAATTTAGAGTATTTTAGAAAATGTTGTGAAGGTAAAACTGATTCGATCCTTATTGAGGGAGACGAAGATGATGAAAAACTAATGTTTATTAAATATGTTTATGCAATGTATAGATTTCCATTCTCTATCTTTATCAAGCGAATCATACCAAAACGAGTTCTTATGTCAACAATTGGTGGACACGGGCATCTGTCATAAGCCACCAGAGAGTATCAAAGTCTAACTCATCAAGAAAATTCATAATGACCAAGTTTGGAATCCATTGAATCCATTTGGATTTCATAGTGGATAAGGATGAAAGATGATCGTACGAGTTGATATGTAGGTTGTTGTGATAAAGGTCCTGATTCATTATTAATTGATTAGTCTTTTGGAATAAACAGGATTTTACAATTCTTGATCAAACAAGGAAAATAAATTATCACGGGATTTTACAAATCAAAGAACAACCGTATATATACACTTAATTAAAAGATTATAAGTCTCCCAAAAAACCTTATAATTCTCCCAAGAAAGCCGAAAAATGCTCCCAAGCAAACGTATAATTCACCCCAAGCAAAGCGTATAAATCTCCAAGCAAAGCGTATAATTATCTCCAAGCAAATCAGTATAAATGTGCCAACAAATTGTAATATTCTCCTCATGGAAAAAGTGGTAAAATTCCGTCCCAGAAAATTAAGTATAAATCTCGCCCAGGAGAAACAACGTATAAATCGCCCAAGAAAACAACGAATAAATCGCCTGAAGATTTACGTATAAATCGCCCAATAATATACGTATAAATCGCCTGAGTGATACACGTATTAATATCTCCCTAATTATCTACGTAAAATTCTCCATGAATGATACACGTATACAACGCCCATAGATATACGTAAAAATCGCCATAATAAAACAAAGTTAAATAATCCCCAATTGATAAACGTATAATCGCCGCAAAAATAAACTTAATACTTCGGCTAACAGATTTACATATAAATCGCCTCAGAGCGTGTATAATTCGCCCAAATAACAACGAAACTCAAAACAAAAAATCACAAAAAGACTCATTATGTAACATTTTTACCCAAATTTTCTTGTACTTCTTACCTATCTAAGACTATGAGAACTTTAAAAACACAAACTTTAACGTTTTTGACATGAAAATTTTGAAATCAAGATTTTTGGTACAACCCTTGTTTGAAACAACAAAAAACACAAAAATATGGGATTTTTTGATGTTTTTCAAAGAGTTTCTTGTACAACTAGCCCTAAATTAATATAAAATAAAGAAGAAAGAGCAAACATTAAGGTTTGAAACCCACAAAAGATTAAAATCTGTTTTGGTTTTTAGTTCAAACCAAATACACTAGTTAAAATAAACGCATCGATAAACATTCAGAAACTCTCATGCTCTTGATACCAATTGTAAGATATCTTAACACACACAAGGTATGGATGCAATGTAAAGTTTAGAGAGAGAAAGAGAGGTGGTTGGATGAACACTTAGATGAGAGAACAAGTAAGGAAGAATGTAAGATTACAATCTTGAAATAAATGAACAACAACCCCCTTACCATAGCATGGAAAAGGATAAAATACTCCTTACATAGGCCCGGCATAAGGCAGAGTCAATGGGCTTATTTCCATGGGCTTTTCCTAAGCTAGCCTATTAAGGTTCCAAATATTACTTAACGAGCTATCTAATGATATTAATGGAAGTGACCGATACTTTCATATTCAGTAACATTAGTTATTTCTTTAGTAGTTTGTTAACTTGTGTATCTTGACTTCCTACTTCAACATATGTTTATTATGGATGTGTTACACAAATATCAAGAAACAAGAAATTCGGAAAGTGATAACTAAACTCCAGTATCCAAAATGTTTAATCTATTGTCCAGCAAGCAAAACAAGAATAGAGCACTCAAAAGGGCTATAAAGATAGAATATGTGCTTCAGTTGGAACTATCAATAGGGTGGAAGACCTACTCCTTGCATCTACAAGATCATTCTTGAATACATTTGGTATAAATAGTCTTCCTTTCAAGTTTAAGTAGATTTTTTGTTCACATGTAGATATATTCAACTATTTCACATGACTTTTTAAACAGGAGTGTAGGTGCCGGAACATATGTAGGCAGCAAATCAAAGGTATGCTTTCTTTTAATGAACTAAATGTTTTCTTTAATCATCTATTCTGTTGTAACAAGGAAAGCCATATGATATTTAATCTATCTTTTATAGAATCTGAAAATGAGTTGAGCATCCTTTTGAGCTTCCTAAGTGGGACTACGATGGATCAAGTACCCGACAAGCAACAAGAGAAGATAGTGAAGTTATACTATGGGATAAATTCACAATAAAGATAGTCGTTTATTGGGTTTATCTTTTTCCAACTATAAAATACATACTCTTTCTTTTACGATTGTTATGGGCATGAACTTATTTTCAATTTCAACATTATATTCTTTTAACGTTATTGTATCAGCTATTTTGCTACTTTTACTTTTGATTTCACATGTATTTTATAAAGTGATCGTATCAAGTTATTTACATCATCTATTATCTTAAAATTAGTAAGTGGAAAATCAGTTGCAAGAAGGAAATAGGGAAGGGGGCTTGAAAATTAGCAAGCACGTGAAAAACCATGATCATTGTTTGTAAATTGTAATTGGTTTTTCAAAATTTATCCCATGTATGGAACATTTGTCATATTAATGATAAGTTACACAAGACAAGTAACATTAGATATATGTTCTTTTTAACAAGTCCTCAAAAACTATGTTAATAATCTTATCTTAAATAATTTTTGAAGCTAGCCGCCCATCGGACGGGCCTTGAGGCTAGTAAGTATTAAATATATAAATAAATAACAACCAAACATTTGAGATTCATATTAAGTGGTAAAGATATGTTCATAATATAATATGTGTTGCAATTTATCAAAGACACTTATTGAATTATCAGGCTTCCTTCTATTATTAGTTATTAGTCGGGTACTCGGGCAATGCGGCGGCGGGTACCCGGTAACTAAATATTGTGGCGAGCAAACGTTGTTCATTTATATGTTTTTTCTAACATAACTTTACAAAATAATGACAAATTTTAATTAAAATAACTATTAACCATACCGGTGCAACTATTTCACATCCAAATAACATAAGGTTCAAATTAAAAAGAGTAACATAAGTAGTTAAAGACATAAATTAAAGATAAACATTAATACAAGTGAAATGTAATAGACATCGAAAAAGATAACTTGTTAACAGTATAATAATCGACTAAAATAATCTAGAACCTAATTGTTTACAAAAAAAAATATTTTTACCTTAACGATTGATGAAGATTTGACTTATCGAATGATGTACGCCAGAATGTTAGAACCCATTGAAGTTATAAATTTATAGATTCAAATTTTGAAATGGATTATCAATGTCAATCATGTATATACAGAATTCACAAATCAACTTTTTTTATATAAAGCACTATATATACATACTACTATATTAAATAAGCGGGTTCAACATTAAATGTTTGTAACCACCTTGACCTTCAACATTAACTTAAAGACTATGATTTTGGTCATGTAACCACTATGAATTCATAGAGGATGTTATAAGATTAATTGTTCGATTAATGCTCATAACTCCTTTTGACCAGGAGTTACAAACTCTTTTATGCCTTGGGCCGTCGCCCACCTCGCCCACCCCTAAGGCCGACCTTCCGTGAGTAGAAACATTAGCAATGAAGCGGCTAAAAGCAAACATGAGGGTATGATTTTGAAAGCCAATAAGCAAACTGGGCTTAGTCCCTTTACACATGGCATCCATGCTTTACCATCAAAAAGAGATCAAGTTGCTCAAAATATTCATATAGATCTAACAAAAAGTACATTAGACATGGGAATATTTATATGGATATGCCAAAACCCCTCAAAATCACCAAAACACACACCGAAATCACCAAAGCCATGATCATTAGCTTGGCAGATAGCGGAGACAATGGCAGCGGTAGCGGCTAACGGCATATGATGTTGGCAAAGGTGGCGGCAGAACTAAATGGTAGTGGCGGCAAAATCTGATATGTGAGAAGGCGGAATTTGGTGGTTTGAAGAAAACAAGAGAAAGGTGTTTGTGTTTTTAAAAGAGATAAAATAGAGAGATGAAAATAGTGTAATGAATTTTATTAGTGTGTTAGGTTTTTATACTCGATGAGTATTTGAGTTTGTGGTTTACATTTAATTATGTTTAATGGACCGTTACAAATGGATCACATGAATGCATTTAAATGGTTTCAATTAACGTGTTACAAAAGATAAGCGTGTTACGTAATTATAAAAGGCGATGAAGGTCACTTTCATTTTTTGTTAGTTAGAAGGCTTTTATATGACACTTTTTTTATAGGCTTTTTTTGTTAGCTGTATCGTCTGGGGGTGTTCACGGGGGCGGTTCGGTACGGTTAGTTGCGAAGAAATTTTCTATAATATCCGTAAAGCGGGGCGGGTAATTTTTTGTATTTCGTCGTCGAACCGTTAATTTCCGCGGGTAACCGGACCATGCGGGTACCGAAGTGAGCGGCTTATACCGCCATCGGTTCGGGTCTCGGTAACGGTTTTTGAGTATTAATTGTGTTTTAACCTGTATAAATAAAAATAACATTTGTATAGAACTTTAAAATGTATTTCTAGTAAATATTTAAATAGACGTTGAATTTAAAAGTCTTTTAAAACTTATAGTATTTCGTTACAATATATTGCATTCAAATATTATATTTATCGTATTAAAACAAAAATATATTACTCGACGTTATAGGATTACGATTCACTTTTATGAAATTTTCTACCACATAGATTTTTACAAAATGTTTACTTTACGAGGTGAAAAAGTCGTTTTATACATTTAATGTTATTGCCAATATTAGGGTTTAATACTGTACAATTATTTGAATATTAGTTTTAGAAAATATTAATGTATATATATGCACGGTTCGGTTTGGGTTAACCGCGGATATCTTAAAAGTATAATACCCGAATCCGACCACCTATAAAATGCGGTTATTTAATTATGTTTAATGGACCGTTACAAATGGATCACATGAATGCATTTAAATGGAGTGTTACAAAATAAGCGTGTTACGAAATAAAGTGCATGAAGACACTTTCATTTTTAGTTAGAAGGCTTTAAATGACCATTTTTTAAAGGCTTTTAATGTTAGCTGTATGCATGAACTTTCTTAAAGAAGTAATTTTTTTTACTTAAAATTTTAAGACTTTTAAAAATAGAATGAGCTAAATGCTTTATAAAGTAGTAGAGATATTTGTGGATCGTAACATGTTGGCCTAACATACAATAGCCAAATTGTAAGAAAAACAAATCCTTTAGGAGAGGTTCTTAAAAGGATGAGAGAAACTTAACTGCAAGCTATAATTTTTAATTTTGAGGATTTTGTTTTTGAAGGACAAATGATGATATGCCTATTAATGGGTGAAAATGTCCGTTTTAATATACCCGTTGGAGTCTTTTAGGCAAAAACATATACAGAAGATGCTATGCTAACTCAAAATTTGGTAACTATTTTCAACTACTATGTGAAAGAAAACGTAAAAATAAAACGTTATCTTGTGCACCATAAATGCATGCGTATTGTAATGAAATAAATGATCAATTGTTGCAAATGTCATTTTGGTTTAGCGTTGAATGATTATGATAGCTATACAATCAAATCGGCCCAACAAATATTCTTAAACCGAAATTCACATGACAATAAGAGCAGTTCCGTAACTCCTTTGATCGAGTTTAGAGTTGCTCGTGGATGAACATATCTGAGAATCAATAAAAAGGTTCCGCTAATCGTAGTACTACGTACCGAAGTCTGGTATTTGAACTGGGAAGAATGGCCCTATTTATGAAAGATTAAGTTTGACCGAATTTTTGTCTAAGCAATGGGACTAGGGATGCAATCAAGCCAAACTTTTATCAAGCAACTTGAGCTCGAGCTTGACTCCATCGAGCCGAGCTTTTATCGAGCTCAAGCCCGAGCCCAAGCCAAAAAAACAAGCTCGAAACACATAACGAGCCGAGCCCGAGCTTTCAATAGCTCGAGCTCGAGCTTTTATCAAGCTTTTCGAGCTTTTATGTACATATATATTTTTGTGATACATATTTATATAAACAACATAAATGGTAATGTAAATATTAGTATAATAGTTAAATACTTATCGTAGAAGGATATTTAAACCCTAATGCTCAAATGTTTTGCATAAATTATTTACTCTTGAGTTCATCATGTATTTTCTTTACCTTATGAATGAGTTTGACTATCAAATACAACATTTATGAATCAATTCGAGCTTTTCGAGCCGAGCTCGAGCGTTATTCAAATATAACTCGAGCCGAGCTCAAGCCTTGATGATTAAGGCTTGTCGAGCTATCGAGCCAAGCTCGGGCCTAACTTGTGATTTTCGAGCCGAGCTCAAGCCCTGTCAAGCTCGAGCTCAACTTGGCTTCATTGCAACCTTAAATGGGACACACAAGACATTCCATAAAAGAACTTTTACCGTTGCCAATATCTATCTATACATTACTATTAAAAATGACTTTAATATAAGACTAGTAGTAATGGTGACCGCAAGTAACTTTTGACACCATTACGCCAACTCATCTTTCTTTCTCTAAAACTAAATGTATGACTAAATGCTCGTAATATAAAACGAACGCGGTCACAACAAAAAACATAATGCACAAAAATTAATTAGAAAAACAGTCGCACACATAAACATATGTAAACCATTCGGTCGCATAGCCGACCCTACCAAGCCAAAAGAAGGGGTGACGGGTTCTTGATGAATCTCGTAGAGGGGATACGTGTTGCATGCATCAACTGATCGACCCTCAGCCTTACGACTAGCTTAACGTTACTCCTTCTCTAACTAGTCACTTATAATTCATCTATACAAAAATAAAGTCTCGTATAAGTCTACCTGTCTTATGTCCTATCCTAGTCATGAGACTATACACTATCTTTTTCTGCATGACATAACTCCTCACAATAAGTTTACCCACCAACCAAATTTATATCTTATAAATTTCTTTGACCTAACTTTGTTTAGTTTTAAAACCAAGATACCCAACAAGTTACATGAAACACTTTTCGCTTCTGTCTCACACACAAACAAAACTAGCTTGTTGCTTAAATCAAAACCAACCACTGCCATGACAATATATGGTTTGTTTTTGTTTGATTTTCAGGGTTTTAAAGGTCCTAGATGTTCCCTTTCATTTCTCAATCATACGTATTCAACAGGTATGTTGCTTTCTTCTTTCAAGTTTTGCGTGAGTTTTGTTGCTTTTATGTAAGCTTATTTGAGGGGATTAATAGCTTTTTACGTTTAAGAATAACAACATATATAATTGGTTCTTTGTAGCTGTTTGGATAAGCTTATGTCTTCAGATTTGAGAATGTATAAGTTGTTAAGCTTAAGCTTACCTAAATACCCCCTTTGATTAACTAAACTTTTAGCTGTGCAAAAGAAAAGAACACATTTTTTACTTGATCCATGTTTTGAGCAAACCAAAATAATATTTAGCTGTTTATATGATGATAATTGTATCAGGCTTTCTTAAGGTTACATATTGGACTAATGTTTTGGAAAAGAAACTTCTTTTGTGCATATTTTTGGTTTTTAGCTATGAAAAATGATTTGTAGGCCTAAGTAGTGTGCCTAAAAATAGACCTACAATTATGATTGGCGGAATGAAAAATTTGATCGGTGAATATGAGGAGAGAGAACGAGTGTTTGACACTTGTCAAAATGTGAATGGATTAGGCCTATTTGTAGGTCTATTATGTAGGTCTATATTTCTCAAAATGTGAATGGATTAGGCCTATTTGTAGGTCTATTATGTAGGTCTATATATCATAACTCGATATTGCCACTAATTTAGTACTTAAAAGAAACAAATTAGTTTTCAAAATTAGTTATAGCAGACCATAAAGGTTAGCAGACCAGGTACTTGCAGATGTGTGAATGCTTTGGTAAGCTTTTATACCAAGTACATTTTCTTAAGACTCCATTGTTTTTAGTATTTGATACAAGGCTTATTTCAATAAAAAATAATCAGATAAGTAGTTTGGTTTTGCAATGCCAAACACCCTCAGAACTGTTATAAAGTATTTTTCACAACCCCAAACACCCAATAAATAAATAAAATGACATGTTGAATCTTTTTTAGATGCTTTTATAGTGCTCATAAATAAATGGGAAAAAATATTTAACTGTCGCAACTGATGAACTTTGGCACGACTCGGTCTATGTGAGTGGCCTTAATAATAATATTATGTCGTGGACATTAATTTTAATAAGCGAGTTGGAGTTCTAATTTTGTTTTCGATTTTTTTGATATGGACAGAGGTTTTGGCGTTTGTTCATGTTGGCGTTAAAAATATTAACTTTATTACAATATTTGAATCTTTTTGTAATCTTTTGTTTGGGTAGAAAATTCAGGTAATCCAGAGAGAGAAGGACGAGAGGAAGAAAAATTCTAGATGGTGAGACATGATCAAGTTGGCTATGGTTGATTTCAGTTTAAGTATTGACATGTAGAGGGTATCTCATTTGCAGCTAAAGTGCTGCTCCAACAAGCATACTTTTTTTTTAAATCTTAATTGATGTTTCGTAAATGCAATATTAGTAAACTTCTTAATTTTGTCCCTTCTTTTGGATATTTCAAGGTATATGGCGGTCAAGGATTATAGACATACTTGCTGCTTTTCTTGAAGCTTGCTTCTGTTTGCACCTTGATGGTGTTGCTGCCTCAGATTGTAAGGGTCTACTGGGTGGACAAATAATCAAAGAGCAGTGGCCATTTTTATCAAGTTGCGAAGCTACTGCAACATTAAATCATCGAACTAAGGTACGTGCATATATTATTATTAATTTCACAGACGTGTAATTTGGTTTGATATATTTATATATTATTAATTCCTTATTATCGCAAACGTTCTCATTAGCCGACTTATTGTCGCAAGCGTTCGAGATAAAAAGGATCCAGCTCAATCATTGACACTAAGGTCTCATAGATTTTGCTACTGGTGTATTGTATGTTGGTATACATAAAAAATAAATAGGTTACCTTTTCATATAGGGACAATTCTTATTAAGCATAGAGTAGAAAACTATTGTTCACAATAGTTTTCGACTCTAGTATTTTTTTTTATCATAGAGCCTCCTTGATGGTATGCTATATAGGGGTGTTGTTGATCAGATCGGTTAAATTTTTTTTTTTTCAACTTGAAAACCGAACCAAACCGAACTAGATTCAACCGAACCGAAAACCGAATTTGAATTCGGTTCGGTTTTCAGGTTGACCCGAATTACACTATTTAAAAAAAATTAAAAAGAACCTACATGTATATTTAGCAAAAAAAGTTATTTTAACAATAAAAAGTGTTTTTTTATATTATAAAAAAATTATTTATCTTTATATATATATAAATATATAAAATATATATTTGGTTTCGGTTTTTTTTTCAGTTTAGACTGCCAAACCCATATCCAACCCGAGAACCTAATACCAAATATGGGCATGTGCCAACTGCACACAACTGCACAGGACCCCAAGTCCATTGAGGCCACATTTTATAGATAATTAAGTTTATAAATATACCTCTTACAGTCCACTTCTAGTCCGTTTGGGCCTGTGTATTATCTGAGTAGCCCAACAACTACAATAAACATTATCTATATATTCAAAAGCCGTTTGAAACGACGGCATATTACGTCGTGGCCAAATTAGCCCAACACCGGCCCAAGTAAAAAAAAATCCGGCCCAAAGTAAAAACTTACAAAATGAACCCTCGACTTTTAACTATTTACGACTTTTTTATATAATAAACTTTATTTATGTAATATATAACACATATCTACCTATTCATTTAGATCAAAAAAATACCCGCTTAAAGATCTTCGCATTGCGAACAAAACGAGCCCAATATTGCAATGATTCTTACATACGTACGATTTTATAAAAAATGTTGAAGTTTAATATAAATAAAAAAAATTACAAACGTACCCTCGGCTTTTAACTATTTACGACTTTTTTATATAATAAACTTTATTTATCAAATATATAACACATATCTAACGATTCATTCCTATCAAAAAATTGCCCACGAAATTATTCCGAAAATATTCAAAATAAACCACCCTACACTTACCAAAAAAAAATTAACGCCGCGCAGCAACGCGCGGGTAATCATGCTTGTTATAACCCAGAATGAACCAAAACCATTGGTGAAAAACAAAAGCGATCGGTTTTGGTTGATGAACACTAGTGGTTTCCTCACTTAATTCTTTTGCTATTTTAATTTTTTTTTTTTTTTTTTTTTTTTTTTTTTTACAAATGGTGTTGGCATGAAGTATTGTAGATTGAATGAGTTGATATTACATAATTGCCGTTGTTTACATTCTATTTTATTTTGTTTTTTTAAACCACAATTTATTTTACAATGGAGTTCGAGAGGAAGATTTTTTATGTTTTTAAATCTGAAATCCACGGGACGGCTTTGCGAGAACCGAATTTGTAGTTCGGTTCAGTTTGGTTTTGGCAAACTCGGTTCGGTTATTAGTTGGGTTCAGACTATCAAACTCATATCCAACCCGAGAACCGAATTCGTAGTTCGGTTCGGTTTTGACAAATTCGGTTCGATTATTAGTTCGGTTCGATTATTTTCGGTTCAGTTCGGTTTAGGTTTTCGGTTTATACGATTATTTCGGTTTTTCTGCTCACCCCTAAGTACCACGTAGGGGTGCGCAGAAAAACCGAAAAAACCGAAAACCGAAACCGAACCGAAAATAACCGAACCGATTTTATCACTGATGCTACCCGTCCTAACGCCTTTGCTGTTGTTTATTATTTAATTTTTTGCCACTTGTAATTTTCTCACTTTGGGAGTTACTGGACATGTCTTTTCTTTCATATGTAATGGTATTGAAGTTTAATATATGAAATTCTAATTTTTGTGTTATGTAGTGTTAAGTTTTTATGTGGATCTGTGCTATGTTTTGCTATATTAGCCATGTTGATTAATGGTGTATGGACAATAACATCCGAATATAGTATTCTAACAAATGTGATTTTACATATAAATGATCAAATACAAGAAAAGAATGTTGTTAAGTTCTATGCAAGTATTCAGGATCGTATTCACTATACATAATAGAATAACCTCCTATTAAGCCAACTTTGCATCACCAAATCGACATTCTATTATGTATAGTGAATACGATCCTGAATACTTGCATAGAACTTAACAACATTCTTTTCTTGTATTTGATCATTCATATGTAAAATCACATTTGTTAGAATACTATCTGATTATTGTCAATACACCATTAATCAACATGGCTAATAGACAACACCCTAATATAGCAAAACACAACACAGATCCACATAAAAACTTAACACTACATAACACAAAAATTAGAATTTCATATATTAAACTTTAATACCATTACATATGAAAGCCAGTAACTCCCAAAGTGACAAGTGGCAAAAAAGTTAAATAAAAAACAACAGCAAAGATGTTAGGACTGGTAGCAACAGTGATGAACTTGGTGGCTTCATTACATGTGAAACGGCACAAGAGACAATTAACTTGTGACAGCCACCATGAACAGCAGGAGGATAAGCAGGAGCATCAAAGGGAGCATCAACAGGAGTGATAGCCACCATGAACACGAGCATTAGTGGAGATCTTCATTGATTATCGATTATAGCAGAAAATGGTGAAAAATATTGTTTGAGGGTTCGCTTTTATAGATACATTTAGCATGTGAATTTGGAAATTATACTATGAAACGTAGAAAATTATAATATAAAATGATTTATGATATCATTTATATAAATATAAAATTTGATATCGTGGTAAATATTTCTAAGGTAATAAAGGGAATATTTTGCCAAAAATAACAACGTTACGTATTATACAAAGCTATGCGCAACATTACACATATTAACTAGCTAGTAGATAGAAAACCCACATATTTGTTCCCGTAAAATACAAGCCCATCAAATCAAAAAAATACTAATATACAAAGGCGGAGCCATAATTTTACCTCGAGGGAGGCCCATTCATGACCAACGTGCAGCGGTGGGCAACACGCCATAAGGCTTTTCTTTTTTCCCGATGACGCCGCCTAGCCTATAATATCAATTGCACCGACCTCTCTACCCGTTATAAAATTTTAAAAGCCATGGTATAGTGTATAACTACATAAAATGTATTAAAAATACACATATGCATGAGAAGATTAAACAAAAAATAAAAAATAAAAAAATCACAAACCAAAACATTCAACTTACTTATTTTGATAGGGAACTTACAGTATCTTGTAATCACCTATATTAAACAGATAAAAAACAACATATATGAAAGTTAGAAAAAAAATCGATTTGACAACTAATTTATAACACAAGATTATAGATGTAATAAAAGATAGACTGTATTTGATATTATTTTTCTTTTCATATGTTAGTCGACGACTTTGTAGGTAGCTGATAAAATAAATATATATACTAGAATATCGGCATTTGGGCTCCATATTATAAAGGATAGTTGATCTTAGGGGTGAGTAAAACGGACCGCGAACTTGATCGGACCGAGAAATCAGTCCGAACCGGACCAGACGAAACCTCAGTCCATCCTTTTCCTTATTTTCAGTCTTCGGTCTGGTCCGGTACGGTTCGGTCTTACAAAAAACCCGGCAATTATGCCTTGTTGGACCGGACCGAAGACCAAACCGGACCGACCCTCTCCCCCGTCCCTGCTTAAAGCATAACAAAATAACACATTAACAAGCACTATTTATATAAGAAGGATAAGAAGTAACTATAACCGCATATCCGAGATGCATCGACTTGAATTAGATGCATCTCTATAATCTTAGATGCATTATAATGCATCATAATGTGTTTTTTAGCTTTTAATTAGATGCATATACGTATTTTAGATGCATTTCATGATTTCTCTTATTTTTTGGTCCTCTACATGTGCAAAAATCATGAAAATCAATTTGCACTATCTACACATCAAATTAACTTTCGAAACTTTATATGGTGCATCTAGATGAATAGAAACTGCATCTTATTGAAAGTCGTTGCATCTCAAATGTGTAGTTTTAGTCACTTCTCACCACTTTTTATTTTAATTTACTTCTCACTGGATCCCTACTATATATATATATATATATATATATATATATATATATATGTGTGTGTGTGTGTGTGTGTGTGTGTGTGTGTGTGTATATATATATATATATAGAGTTAGGATCAAATAAGAAGTTTTCTTAATTAGAAGGGATAAGGAGTAAACTTTAACAGCATTTTCAGAATGCACACGACTTAAATTAGATGCATCGCTATAATCGTAGATGCATTATAATGCATCATAATCGTGTTTCTAGCGTTTTAATTTGATTGAATATACGTATATTAGTTGCATTTAATTTTTTCTATGTTTTTTGTTCCTCTAAATTGTGCCAAAAAATCATTGAAAATCAATTTGCACCATCTACGCATCAAATTAACGTTCGAAACTCATAATGGTGCATCTAAATGAATAAAAATGCATTTAATACAAGTCATTACATCTCAAATGTGTGATTTTTGTCACTTCTTACCACTTCTTATTTTAATTTACTTCTCACTGGATCTCTACTATATATATATATTTTATATTTTTATATATTATATATATATTTTTTATACTATATATATATATTATATATATATTTGTATTTGGATCAGCCACTTCTACAAAGTCGTTGACTTTCATATGAAAAGAAAATAATTTCAAATACGTTCTAAAATTAAATTGTCTTTTATTACATCTATAACCTTGTGTTATAAATTAGTTTTCAAATCGATTTTTTTTTCTAACTTTCATATATGTTGTTTTTTTTATCTGTTTAATATAGGTGATTACAAGATACTGTACGTTCCCTATCAAAATAAGTAATTGTTGAATGTTTTGGTTTGTGATTTTTTTTGTTGTTTAATCTTCTCATGCATATGTGTATTTTTAATACATTTTATGTAGTTATACACTATGCCATGGCTTTTAAAATTTCATAACTGGTAGAGAGGTCGGTGCAATTGATATTATAGGCGGCGTCATCGGGAAAAAAGAAAAGCCTTATGGCGTGTTACCCACCGCTACACGTTGGTCATCCCTCGACGTAAAATTATGGCTCCGCCTTTGTATATTAGTATTTTGATGGGCTTGTATTTTGCAGGAACAAATATGTGAGTTTTCTACCTACTAGCTAGCTAGTTAATATGTGTAATGTTGCGCATAGCTTTGTATAATACGTGTACATTTAACGTTCTTATTTTTGGCTAAATATTCCACTTATTACCTTAGAAATATTTACCACGATATCAAATTTTATATTTATATAAATGATTATCATAAATCATTTTATATTATAATTTTACGTTTCATAGTATAATTTCCAAATTCACATGCTAAATTTATCTATAAAAGCGAACCCTCAAACAATATTTTTCACCATTTTCTGCTATAATCGATAATCAAGATGGAAGTTCTACTCTTAATGCTCGTGTTCATGGTGGCTATCACTCCTGTTGATGCTCCTGCTTATCCTCCTGCTGTTCATGGTGGTTGTCACAAGTTAATTGTCTCTTGTGCCGTTTCACATGTAATGAAGCCGCCAATTTTATCATTGTTGCTACCAGTCCTAACATCTTTGCTGTTGTTTTTTATTTAATTTTGAGTTGCTGGACATGTCTTTTCTTTCATATGTAATGGTATTAAAGTTTAATATATGAAATTCTAATTTTTGTGTTATGTAGTGTTATTATTATGAATATATGTCATAAACTTGTGGATCTGTTTTGTGTTTTGCTATATTAGGTTTACTTGTATCTGTGTTGTCTATTAGCCATGTTGATTAATGGTGTATGGATCCGAATATAGTATTCTAACAAATGTGATTTTACATATGAATGATCAAATAGAAGAAAAGTATGTTGTTAAATTCTATGCAAGTATTTAGGATCGTATTCACTATACATAATAATAGAATAACCTCCTATTAAGCCAACTTTGCATCACCAAATCGACATTTGTTTGCTGAATTCGGCAGCCTAACGGCCCCGAAATCTGAAACCTGCAGATCATCGATATATACATATGAGATCTTAGGTAAAGCAAAAGAAAATAAAGGAATATACCCATTGATGCGCAAGTTGGTATTTATACAGCTATGCTCATGAGAGGCGCTAACCTGCGTGCAAGGGCATCTTCCATATTAACATCAGTGTCATTCACCGACGACAAATATTATAATTCTACGTGATCAATCATATTTGTTTTCAATCTAAAAGGGTAAGCAGAAATTCTAATCCAAAACCCCCTAAAGTAGTACGCCACATAAGTAATTTGCATACATCAGTATATGTAAAAGCAATCATAACTTGTCTCAAGTCCAAATTCTAGTTCACCTGGCTTACAAAAGTCGAACACAAATTATTTTGTAAATAAGGAATCAACAGAACTATGTGTTGAAAAAAAATTACGAAAGTGTATGTTAACCTCCCCATTGTTTGAATGTTATTATAGTTTTTCTAATAATAGCGGAGAACTACAACCTTCATGGTTACCTGCCTGTGTAAACTACACCAGCTAGCTACGTCAATCCAAGCCACGGATTTTCAACAAAACAGCCAAATGGTATGCAGTACGTATTACCAACCATAAAGTGGTATATGTCTGTGGATGATATATAAGGTACTCCAATTTTACCCTAACAGCTCTAGGGATCAGAAAAGTACCATATGTCCTAGACTCAAAACAATTGGTGAAATAAAGTAACACGGAATATAGGTGACAATGCCAGTTCGTCAAACGCCAAGAAATCCTAAAAGGCCATATGACTGATTCCCATCACAGTAATGAATATCACTACTTCCCGTCAAAGGGAATGGTTATACACTAAGTTCGTTTAAGTCCTAATAAGCGGCAAAAGTATGCGACACCTAAACCCTTAATATTCGCTAGTTACAGGGGTGTTTGGGTTTGCTTACCGGAAACAATATAAGCATCACGCGTGCTAGAAGAGTAAAAGTTCATGGTATATGATAAACATATACCTGATCGGCTTTTGACCTTGAAGTGGGCTGTCAGAAACATTCGCGCGGTGAACATAATTTTGGTTTCACTATTATTAGCATTGCGCACATGCGCTGAGGACCTACAGCTTTTTGACTCGCTGTGAGCAGCAAGTTATCTGCAAAAAAATCCAAAATAAGTTCACCTTTATGATTTGTGTATACTGCAAATAAGATCAAAATCACGCTTTTGAAGAAATTTTGTAATGTTTTTGCACCGAATGTGTAAGAAATACCTATTTCATTAAGCCCCCTCGCTTTCACTTTTTTATAAGGACCGGTTCACAGTAAATCACATAACAACCCTTGATCACTTAATCTGATCTACTCAGGTGGGTGTCCGCCGGCTACAAACAACCTTAGGAGTTCAGCATATATTATGAAAACAAATACAAAAACTGTCCGGAAAAGAGATTACCAATCCATTGGTCTCTCTTTGATAGTCTAGTTGCAGTAGACTTGCATTCTTTGCGGCATGCTGCAAGCAACATGTCTTTGACTCGGGTCTGGAACTGCCATACCCCTGTAAACATCATGAGACCAAACACGATCAGCATTATAGGTGACAAATTATGTTGGTCGGATAGCTCAAGTTTTATACCTTCTAATGAGGTCAGTTGGGAGGCTTTCTAAATCAAAGCATCAATGTTTATAGGCAGCAGCGCTTGTTTCCATGCAGTAGCGTCCAGGGGTAAAGCGGGTAAAGCCTTGTTGTATGACACCATCAGCATTAGGGAGGTTCTGGCGGCAATGGCGTTGATCTCTAGTGTAAATCTCATGTGTGGGTCCAAAAGCTTATATATCAGGTGCATCGTACTAGATTGCCTATGTGCAGATAATATAAATGGTTCCATGGTTGCATGTATTCACAACCTATACATGTAACATCACAAATATGTGAATGGGCCGAGCGTGAAAGAATATAAATTTGTAAGCATATTGACCAGCTTATTTTTCGTCTGCGTACCAGTGGTGTGAAAGATGGTGGACCCAAGCATCGTTAGAGCAGACATGCCGCTTTAGCCAACTGCTATGTCCAGTTGCTAGTGGCATCTACTTAGAGGTGTGAGAACATACTTCTGTTGTGAACGCCATGGTAAGCTAAGCTCAATTGCAATGGGCTTAAGAGTGCCTGATGGGGTAAAAAAAGATGTTCCACGTTGCGTATGCTTTACGCTCATCGAGTGCATTTATCCGATCAAGAAATGGTAGGTATATGTCATGGTAGTCTATTATGAATAGCTTATTTTCCTCGATAGCCTGTCAACATGGACCAAAATATACCATTCTTCTGTTACATGAATTGAATCACACATAGCAACTAAAGCATCCATGACTGCCTTACGCATATTATTAGTCATCCCAGATAATAACTCCTCATGTTTACCAGCTTCAATATCATTTTTAACACGTCTAAGTCACCAACAGTTGTTCACAGAACTCCAAAAGTGGCAGCAACATCAACATTATACATACCTCGTGACATGTTAATAGTAGCAGTAGAAGAGACTAAAAGAGAAGAGTTACTCGCCTTTGGACTTTAATCAAATGAAGCACCAGAGGCACCAGCCCCTTGATTCCCAGCAGACCCCTCTCTCACATTTGTCGCACCCCCAGACGGGGCCTAGACGAAATACGTGTCCGAGGGCGTGACGTCATCGTACTTCGAACACAAGGCACAAGAGAACGACCACCAATGGACGTTTTAAAAATCATAACTCATTGCATTATTTAAAAATAGATAAGTTTTACTAGATTTAAAAGAAACTAAACATTTGCGGAAGCATAATTTAGTTTTAAAAGATAGCGGAAGCAAAATTTATGTTTTTCAAAAGACAACGAGTATGATAATTTGATAAGTCTTGAAATAGGGTATCATATTACACGTAGACTCCACATAGCACATCAAGAAGTCCAAAGCTATTCACCTAAGAAAAACATGCTAAAAACTGTCAACATAAAGTTGAGTGAATTCATAGGTTTAAGTAAAACATTTACGAGGATAAAAAATGTTTAGTGAATACAGCTTCACTCAAAGTATTATGAAAAGTGTTTAGTAATATGAAATGTTCAGCCAAAGTAGTGTGGACCACAAGATTTCAAGGCATATGTGACAATCTTAGCAGTTTACGATTTCACATACAAACCACATGTGAACGTTATAACAAATACAACTTCACATGAAAGTATTTACTGTTGCGTTAAGCTCATAACACCGAAGCTAATAATGAAAGATAGCATGTACATTGCTATAAGTATTTTGCTTGCCCTTATAGGTGTCCGACCAAAGACCACCTAACCAGATTCGACGTGACATATATCCGTTTGTTCATGACATTATATCTGGTTTTGTTCTTCGTTAAGTGGACGAAGCAGATTAGTTCTAATAGATTATTACGCATTCGCGCTCACTTAACCAATCCAATTGGTCATAGGTGACTAACGGTTCATGTAGTTCGGGCAAATAGTGGTTTGTGTAGCAAAACTTAGACAACAATAACAGGAAACGATAACAGATTACTTGTGTCAATGTAAAGTAATCAACGTTTTCTTAAAAGCTTAAAGCACTTAAATCCATAAGTAAAAACGAGTGTAACATCAACCATGTAACGAGTTTGTAATCAACGTATAAACGAGTTAGAAATTCTGTAACGTAAACGAGTTTGTAAACAAGCATGTTTCTCACCCCAAAAGTAGTAAAGTATTTGTAAAACAAGGAAAACGTAGGGCTATGAACTCACCTTGATGTTGCAGAGCAACTAGCAGATATGCAAATAATGAGCACATCACAAACGGAAACGAAAACGGCTCGACTAAGGAAGTTGCAGCTTAATTATGGCTATGGTCCCACTAGTTAGATGGATGAATTGGGGTTTTTCGATAGATGAGTACGTCAACGCGACACGTTGATAAATGATTTAGATTACAAGTTGGATGAGTTTGGTGGTTGGTTAAATAAAATAAACCGAAAAGAAAATGCAAGGTATGTAATATATTCCGTATATATTACATATGAGAAAAGAAACAATTATATAATTCATATGGTGAATTATATAATAAAGACAAACAACAATAAAAATAAGTCGCAATATATAATATTTTACAAGTATTATATAAGAAACATAAGAAAAATAATTGTAACAATATAATTCGTCACGTTTTTAAATGTCACTAATTTAATTAATAAAGAGTTATTGCATAAAAGTAAACACACGTTTTAAAGTTACGAATTTGCTTAAGGACGTTTTCAAAATTTTACAAAAGTTATTATTTTGTTTATTAGTCGAGAATTATAAAATAACATTTTATAATTTAGTATTTCGTTTCCTCGACAGGTTTTAGTTAAACTAATTGTCTATTTGTAGAATGTATTAGTTTCCGTTTATTTACCGGGTTATTGAATAATTATTATATAATAATCTTAAAACTATATAACTTTGTCATTTTTATCGGGTTTCTAAAATAATAGGAATTTTAATGAAAATACTAAGTATATAATTTTTTATAAATTTCAGCATGACCTAGTCGTTTATACGACGTCTCCCATATTTATAAAATTCAACGTTTTCCCCTTAATCCAATAAATGTTGCAAATATCCGCGTGTTTTTAATTTGTATAACTAGACGAGGTCGAATAATAATAAAAATAAGCAAAACCAAACACACCCCACTCGGGGGCTGCTGTCCCAAACGCACCCTTTAGTGCAGCTGTTAAACCAAACGCACCCTTATGGGCCGTTAAACACATAACCAAACGCACCCTAATAGGCTGTAAAACAGCCAACCAAACGCCCTATTTGGGCAGTTTTAAACCTATAGCCAAACGCACCTACATTTTTATAAAACCAAAATAAAAATAAAATAACAAATAACACTTTTTATTTAACCAACTAATCCACCCTTAATCCGGTTTATATTTCTAAATATGGTGATGTGATTTACTAGTCGTTGATACAATCAAACACGCCCTAAAAGCGGTTGCTGCCAAAACAAACGCACCCCTTGGGTGCTGTCCAAACCAAACGCACCATTTTTAGTGTTAACCATAGAAACAAACACCCTTTGGGCTGTTAACACGCAAAACAAACACACCCTTTTACGGCTGTAAAACAAAGAAACAAACACCCTTTAAAATCAATAAAAATAAATAACATCCAAAGGTGGAGGTGGTGGTGGTTTCGGATGGAGTTATGGTGGTGGGGTGGCGACGTGGGTGGAGATGGCCATGGTAGTGACAGCGGGGTGGTGGGGATGACGAAAAAAAGATGGTGGTGATGTTGATGGCGGCTGTGAGGTGGCAGCGGCGGTTGGATGGTGATGACGAGGTGATGGTGATGATGAAGTTCACGATGGTGGTGATGTTGATGGCGGCTGTGGGGTGGCAGCGGCGGTTGGATGATGGTGGATATGTTGGTGGTTGCGTGATGGGTGTGGTGTGGTGCTCGGTGTGGAGATGGTGACGGGGTGGCGGTGAACGTGGTGATGGTCGGAATCTGGCCGGAAAAGTGATGAGAGGCGCCGGTTTTTTAGAGGAGGGAGGTGTGTGTGGCTAGGGTTATAGAAATGAGGCGAAACCCTAATGGGTTGGGGTTATATAATGTAAAGTTTTAAAAACAAAGTGTAAAGTGTGGGATAGTTTAGCGGGAATGGTGTAAATATTCTTGGAGGGACCAAATGTGTAATCTTTTGTTAATTAATGGTTCGGGGTTCATTTAAGTTAGTTAACGATTGATTTAAATTACGAAAGTTGCGCCGTTGCGTTCAAAATGATTTTTCCATGAAAAATAAGTATTTACACGACTAATATTTTATAAATGTTTTTATAAAATATATTTAAAATTATTATTATTTATTTGGTACCATTGGGTAAGCGTTGTCTGTAAAACAAAACTTTTATTTGAGCATTCGCGTTTTTAAACAAACGTTTTTGAATAAAATGTAAAATAATTTATTAAATATTTTTATTTATATTTATCGTTTAGTTAATAAAAAGATGTTAGTTATAATGTAAATTTATTTAGTTCGTGTGTCTGGTTAGCCCTTGTTTGATATTTTTTAGTATTTTATAAATACTCTTATTGGATTATATTTTTGTTTTGTCGTGTTTTTAGAATTTTGCGGACAGGGTACTTTTAGTCATTTTTCTGCTTGGTTTCAGTGTTCCTGGGTTAAAACTGAAAAGTTGTTCGAAATATCATTTTACATCAAATTGCTTTATCGTAGTGTTTCTCGAGTCGTAAAAACGTGATTTAATGCGGGTCGTTTTTGAAAAGAGTCCAATTAAGTGTTAATAACATATATCTATTCTCGTTTTCACAGTAAAATAATAGTTTGAAAGAGAAATTTGTAAATGAGTGTATAAGTAAATTTTAATTATGATTTTATTATTTGAATTTACGCGCTTCAAAATTTTACGGGCTCTAGCGGAAATCGTGTTTATGTGACCGTATAAATAGGTCAAAAATGTTCAAAAAGTCAAGTCAGGACACCAAAACAGTACAAGGTTAAATAATACGTTTTTATGTGACCGTAAAAGGTCAAAAAGTCAAAAAGTCAAGTCGGAACCAAAAAGTCAAAGGTTAAAATAGTAATTTAAAATTTTGGAAATTTCGGGTTGTGACAACATTCAACTTATCCGACTTCTCCATGAACCAAATCTAAAACTCGTTATTCCGAAAAAAACTCTACACGAAAACAATAAATTCTACGCCTAATTTAATATGATATGAACCCTAATACAGAACTAGGGCACGACTTCCTTAACACAGCAACTAATCAACACCCATAACAAATAGCATATCACAATTGGGGAAGATGAGGAATCGATCAAACAATAAGTTTAGAAAACCCTAAAATAGCGATTAAGGAAAACCTAAAAAATCAAAACCCTAAAACCAAAAACGACCAAGATCCAAATAAAAAGAATGTTATAACAGCTAGAATCAAATATTACAGATCAGTAACACCATCGTTATAAGGATTTGAGAACAGAATTGGATTAGGGCAAGAATTAGAAGGGAGAAAATAGAGTCACCATGAATTCTGCCATTAGGGTTTCGAGAGAGTTTTTTTTATAGCAATTTCATATGTTCTCTCTTTATACATTATTCAAGCATAAAACATACTGATTCCTATAGGCTGTGTTTTTCTTTCAAACACTTGCATGCACTAATCAAGTTCAATATCTTAAGAAAGATCTTAGGTTCTTCATATTAGAATTTTGAAATATTTTAATAAACTTATCATTGATATGTCAAAACCATAAAAGATATGATTCTTTGATGAACATTTGAATGAGCTTGTGGTTTGAATTGTTAGATGTACATATGGGAAACACACAAACAAGAAATTAACGAGTAGTTATTCTTGTTATTTAAGGGTTAAAGAAAATATTAAAAATAAATGAATTTTGTGTTTTGGATTTCACCAAGTAAGAAAAAAAAAGTTATAAGAATAGTTGTGGGTGTAAGTATTTTTAAGAGAAAATTGAAAACAAAATAAAAAGGGTAAAAAGATGTTGTCATGATATGAAGAACACTTTAAGCATAAACTAGTTTATCTCTCTTGACCCACTTAAGTGTAAAGAGCTTGATGGATAGCTACAATGATTCTACTTGTGTGTGTTTTGGGTAGAGAGATGACTAGTTTATATAGGACTTTTGGTTAGCATGTCCATCAATGCTAACATATGTAACGATCAAGATATAATGTACCATTAAAGAGCATTTATTATGATTTTACTAAGTTTGGTTACATCATTAATACACATTAATATATATGTGACCGACAATTTAATATGAGATGATTATGACATTAATAACATGTCACAATATTACATTCTCCCACTTGACATGATATTCCTTAATGGTATAACATAATGCTAGCAAATAAAATCTTAAAACCGTTAACATCATAAGTATCTTGACACAACAAGCTACATAGTGAAAACGTTGTTACACACCACCTACAACATATTCTACACCCAACTGCAAACCAACCATTGTTTTGAGAACTTTGTCCATAATATCTCGCAAACCCTTAGACTGAATACCTCACTATGATAGTAGAATCCATCGCAATCAACACTCCTCCATAATAGTTAGTTGTCCCTCGACTGTGATACTGATACACAATCTAGACGTCCACTGTTTGTCTTCTTGACCTGTAATCTTATATATCGACACAAGTATCCTTTTCTCCAATAGACACTTTCTCATCAGAGTGAGATCCATACAAACCACAAATTTGATTGGGTTGTCAACCTCTATGATATTACTCTCTAAGACTCGATACAGAGTGAATGTGATCCAATGCACAACTAGATCCCTATAGACCGTCATGTTCCCATCAATACTAGAGTCTGATCACAAGAATTCCTCCTTTTCTAGTCTACTCTATAATCATCTCTCCTCATTGACGTGAAGAATAGTTGATTGTGTATATTTACTCTATCACCATCGTGTTGATCCACGGATATTGATGAGTAAGACATAAGAGAGATATTCCATCACTGTAAATATGTGTATCACAACTCTCTTGGATCAAAACTGAGCCCTACGAAAACTCTTTGATTTATAAAGAGAACACCACCGAAAACCAAGAGATACACGATGCAAGATCAAAAACCGCGTTTTCAACGTTGGTGATCGTGTCCTCCTCTTCAATTCTAGACTGAAGATTTTCTCGGGCAAATTGAAATCCCGTTGGTCTGGACCATTCACCGTTGTCCAAGTTTTTCCTTATGGCACCGTCGAGCTATCTCAAAACTCCGGGCCCAACTTTACTCGCGCGCGCAACATGGTCATCGTATCAAACATTTACTTTGGAGGGCGTCGTACCAACGAGGTTGTCCCAGATCTCACCAAACGTTCCCCTTGACCAACTAAATTCGGGGAGGGTCAAGCAAATCGGGACCCTAAACAAGCGCTTCGTGGGAGGCACCCCATGCTTATCCGTAGTATGTAATAAATAAGTGTTTTTGTGTGAGAAGGTTTATATTTTCCATTACCCGTGTTCTGTGTGCTTTGTATGTCCAGGTATTCCCGGATTGTGAAGGCTCTCGATTCTGTCATTTTTAACTCGAGCTTCACATCCTCAGCTTCATTTTGGGAAATCAGTATCCAAATCTAATCGACTAACGTTTTATCTTTTGGCACACTTCATAAACGGCCTTAGATTTACGTAGGTACCCCTTTGAAACATCGAGGACGATGTTTAGTTCTAGTATGGGGGGGGGAATCTTCGATTTGATTTTTGCCTGCAGTCGTTGTTATCACGTAATCCCGTTTTTACACCAAATTTTTGCAAAAATACCAAAAAAAAAAAAATGAAAAAAAAAAAATTTTCAAAAATAGAATAAGTGTTTTTGTCTTTTTGGGGTAGAGTAAGAATAAATTTTTGACTCGATCGGGCGTGTTGAGCCCTAGCTAGTTCTTTTAGGCCAAAGCTTTCACGAATTCTATTGCTTTGAATTCTTAAGTGAAGAACGAGAAATGATAGAGTTAAATATAAGTTTATGTGTCAAGCAAGATTCGTCTAAAAACTTATATGAATAACTTGTGTTCTTTTTCTCCCATAAGCTTCTAATCCGCCTAATCATACGTGTTCGATTTAATTCAGCTAAGTCAATCGATGTTTTCAGAAAAAGCTTCAAATTTGTGACTTGATTCTTTAAAAAGCAAAAGTTTTGAAAAGATTTAATGCCAATAAAGCATACATTTGATTATATGGAGCAAGTAATAGATGTGTCGTGATATCCCACTCCGCTAACCACGAGGTTGGGGTTCAAACTAGACACTCTTTGCTTCTAGGGACTTGGTGTGTCGTGATATCTCACTTGGAAGAAAGGTCTAGGTGAGGGTTCAAACTAAGACACTAATCCTTAGCCATATTAGGAAGAAGGTGTTGATGTGATTTCCCACTACGCTAGCAACGGGGTGGGTTTTCAAACTAAGAACACCGGACGTTGGTTGTGATATCCTACTAGGGAGCGAAGGCCTGGTAGGTGTGCAAACTAAGTAAACGCAATTCCTAGCTTTAAGAACTGTTAAAAAAAAAAAAAAAAAAAAAAAAAAAAATAATAATAATTTTGAAGTTCTATAAAATCAAGTTGCAAAGTCTTAATAAATTGTTGCTTTGAGTCACGATTCATTTTGTGACTATGAGAATAAGTTGATCTATGGTTGAGTTAAATCGAGCACACACACGTAATCATTTATCCATGTCGGGAGTTCAAAAGTTCACAAGTCATAAGTATGAGGGCTTTACACCTAAACTTATATCGACAATGATCTCGTTTAATTGCTTGGCTTAAGACTAGTGAAAAATCTCAGGACGATGGAATTTTTCCGTCAGGACAATCCGTTGATTCATTCTATGGCGTTTCTCTCTCTATGATCCCTTGTGAGTTAAATAAGAAAGACAAAAACCACTTCAAAATCAAAAAAAAATTAGAGTAGTCAGGTGCATATAAAATAATGGTGTTAATCGGATTTGTCGAAGCTATTGATTCTTTCCTTTGACAAACACTTTGCTACTTTTCAAAGTTATTAGTCGGAGGGAGTCAAGAGTCTTAGTTTTCGTAAATGCTTACTTCATAGCATTGCGTGAGGACACGGCAATGTCGTAGTATGGGGGATTTTGGTATGTGCTTAAATACACATACCTTTTTCCATTAAAAACGGACTTAAATGACCAAAAACAGACAGAAACTGCCAAAGATATGTTTGTTTTACACTTGTGTTGTGCAGGAAAAGGATATCACACCAAAAGACAGAAAACAAAGAAAAATAAACAAAACCAGACACGGAATGGAAAAGCTGTGAAGGACAAAGCCAAATCAAAGCCAAAGACCAGAAAAGTCAAAGTCAAAGTCAACTCAACAAATTAACAGTCAAAACCGGAGCCGTAATTGAAGAATACTATTGGATGCAATCTCAACCCATCTGATGGGCCGGGAAAGCCCAATAGTATATTAATGAAGACTGTGAAGACCAAATGGGCCCTCAATCAATGACAACAGCCCATTTGTGTGCAACTGACAGAGACTGTGGAGACTTTGAAGACCCAATCCTAGCCCTTGAACAGCCAATCTCAGCCATCATACACACAAAACCCACCTGAACCTTATTGGGCCTTAAAAAGCCCAATAACATAAGCCTGAACCTTATTGGGCCCAAACACACCCAGTTGGGCCCAATACATAACCCAAGCCCATTACTGGCCCAATACCATTTTTTATAAACCCTAGGGACTAAAATTGTCAAGTTTAAAAAGGGTTTGTAAAAAGAAAAGTGTTTTAAAAATAAGAGGGACTGAATTTGCAATTTTACAAAATTGATTTCTCTTTATAAAAGGCAGGCCGGAATCTGCCATTTGTTTGATTTCTTTCTTTAATTCTTTGTGTTTAAAACACTAGGGCCCCTTTTGCCAACTTCTAAAATCTTTTATAACTAAGAAAAAAAGAAACAAAGAAAAGGAAAAGAAGTGAAATCCAGGGGTGAGTTTCTTTTTGCCAAACCTCGAAACGTTTTAAACCTGTACGCCAATAACGCTTACACCTCAACCCCCTTTCCCGCCATCTCCTCAAAAACACCACCATCACATGATACACCTAATCCTTTTACCCAACCCATCCTTTACCCGGTTAAACCCATTCCCACCACCCACTAACCTCTAAACCTGCCAAGTTGGCAAATCCCCTCCAACCCGAGAAATTCAATGGCGTGATTGAGCATTTAAACATACAAATGCTTAATCTAAGGCGCTAGGATTGATGCTGAGACTCCACACACACAAGAAGCACAAGTATAGAAGCTTTGGACTTCTATAAAAGCAAGAAAAAGACAAGCCGAAGACACACTAGTTTAACTTAGCATTTTTTTTTACTTAACTTTTAATTAAAATTGTAACTTAAGCTTTCAGCTTACTTTTTAGTGTAATATTGTTATTTTCAAGCAAATTAATTCGAGTTTAAAGTCTATCTTAAGTTTCTTAATTTTCCAATTGTCAACTCTTGAATTCGTGTTTAAATTGTGAAGAGCATTATGGTGTTTTTCTTGTTACTTAATAATCACACTAGTATTAATATCATTTACCCTTAATTTACTTTAAATTAACTCAAGTAAAAACGGCTTTTACTTATTTAAAGGGTGCGTTTGGTTTAAGCTTCGGAAAAGGGTCATTTGGTTTTGCCATGGGTCAAAGTGCACTCTAGCCACTTTTGGCTGAGTGTGTAGGGTTTATAAAGCCTTTCTAAATCACGACTTGGATTTGATATAAGGTTTTTAGTTGTTGATATATCTTTCAATTTAAATGAGCCAAAATGACTATAAGAGCTTAAGCTGTTGAGACAGCTTAAGCTCCTCATCTCTTGTGTTGTTTGTAAAGGAGATACCAAAAAGCCTTTACAGCCCTTTGTTGCTGCCTCCTTTTACATTTGGACAATCATAAGTCAATTTTAAGCTTTGAATAATTTTTGAAAGTAACCAATTGTCAAACAAAATTCTGCAGCTTTTATTGTTTTTTAGGCACCAAGTTTTGAAATAACGCCGTCATTAGGAAAACACTTTTAATCTGTTGTGCTTTGTATTGCCAAAAAAGCTAATAGAGCTTATTTTCCTAAGCACAAAAAAGCCTTAAGTCACTGCCATGCTCCCCTGGTGCTAGACACCATTTTCAGCCTTTTTTTTATAGCTTATTTTGTATTAAGCCCTAGGTTCTTTTTGCTTTTTCATATAGCCTATAGGTAGTTCTTTAAGTCCCCTTTAGCTTATAGCTTATCTAGCTTATTTAGTTAGCTTATTTAGGCCTTAAAGTCACCATTTTTCTGTTTTCTTTTAAAACTGTCAATTTAGCTTATTTGCATATTAGCTTATTTTAGGGTCTTTAGTAAGTGACACTAGCTAAATTTAGGGTACCCTTAGGGTCTAGTAGCTTATTCAACTTGTTTCTCTAGATTATTTTGCAGCTTAAACCTAAAGAAAAATGCAAATAAGCTCATAAGCTTAATAAGGTTTCTGTCAGCCCAAAAGCTCACATTTTTAGCTTATTTAGTCCACTACAGCTTATACTCCTTTTATGAAAAATGTTCTCCTAAGTCCCCTTTACAACTTTGCTTCTTTAGCTTTTTGCTAATAAGCACTTTGGACCCACTTTGTAATCGGGGTCCACCTCAGGGATCATTTGTGTAATTTTGTCTTTTACTCCTCGTTTCGCTCTTGTTCAGTCCCTGTGGATCGTTAGCTTGTTACAGTTTGTTCCTTGTGTCCTTTTACTGTTAGTTCCCTCTAGTTAACTTTAGTTATGATTTTATTTAATTTAATTAATTTAAATTAGGTTTAGATTTAATTAGTTTAATTACTTTTAATTAAAACAGTAACTTTTGGGCATTTTTGCATTTTTAGTTTTGTTAACTTTTTCTTTATTCAATCTGATTTTTTAGAATTTTTAGACTTTTATTTTTTATTTTCTTTGTTTTAATTAGTATTTAATATTTAAAAAATCATAAAAAATACAAAAATTAACAAAAAAAATTATTTTTCTTTTTTAGAAAATTTTATTTAATCAGTTTGTTTATATTTAAAATTTTAAAAACTTATGTAGGGGTAATTTTTGTAAAAATTTCCCCTGGTCCGGGCCTCGTTTATAGATAGCCCCGGATTGTTTCGTTCTTACCGTTTGTTCGTTTTTCGACTCCGTTTTTGTTAAAAAATGAAAAATTTTTACATTTTCTTTTAAGTTAGATATTTTGATTTATTTAAATTTTAAAAATTATTTTTTGGACTATTATTTTATAATTTTTAGTTTTAGGCTTGCTATTTAATTCCCGATAGTCTATAATTGCATATTTAATTTAGTTAATTAATTTTAATTATTTTAGTCAATCATTTTTAGCCTAATTATGTTCCCCGTAGATTTTTAGGATTCCCATTACCACTGTTCATGCTCCGAGTTTAGGTATTTTATCCATATAACTATTTCAGCTCCCGTTGTTTTAATTTAAGGTTCACAAATTTCCTTTGCTTGGCTTCCCGTAGATCATTTTAGTTTTCTTTAATATAATTTTGTTTATCTAGTTAAAAAATCAAAATCATTTGTTCCTCAATTCGAATATAAATTCTTCGTATCGATTTACGCCTCATTCCAGCTTAGTTGTGTGGGGATTTACGACCAGGGAAAGCTATATACTACTTCTCGGTAATCATTTGACTCTGCTTATAGACCATTCTTACTATATATTTGATATTTTATTATATTATATATATTTTAAGGTATAGTCTGAGCGGATCATTAACCTAGGTGGTGTTTAACATATATAACAAGCATGTAAAGTAAGAAATATGAATAAATGGAAATGTTAAATCTTAAATAGACCTTATAGAAATGTAGAGGATTGATGAACACAAGCTTATACTTAAGTTTAAACCATATCATCAAACACTAAGATCAAACCCTAATAGGGAAACCCTAAAAAGTATCTTGTTATAACTCTTGATAAATCACCACCCAAGCTTCCAATACTCTTGTATCACCTAGATTATACTAGAATGAATGTTTATGAATGTACTGGAATATGTATAGAATGAAAATTTAATAGGAAACCTAGTCACAAATTGTGAGCCATGGGTTGTTTGGTTAGATGAGAGAGTTTTGTGAAAAAGATAGTGAATTATGAGTGTGTATGTAGCTTAATGTATGAATTTCTTTATGTGGAATGGTTAACCCTATCTACCTTAATAAATAACCATAATTATAAAGTATAGTTATAGAGTACAATTATAAGACTTCTCCCCTTTCCATGGAAGATGGTATGCCTAGGATTGCTTTTAAGTAGTCTAAGACTTGACAAATTTATGGATACATGTGTATGGTAAAAGCCATGTGGGGTTATGAGATAAAATAAATGAAGTTTATTTAATTATCAATGTGTACCTTTGAATCCGGCCTATGTCTTTCTTTGATGATAAAATGATTAAATTTTGTGTAGTTGGTATAATTGTGGGTATTTGTTTGAGTATGGATAGGTATAGGTGCTCCCGGGTATACCTAAATGTAATTTATTGCGAAACGTAAACGTTTTACGTAACCAACAAAAATAAAATAGGAAAAGTTATAAATTATACTCTTAATAATTATATAACACTTGCTTGACGTAAACCTTGACTTGTTTGATGTCCATTTACGTTGACTGTTGCTTTTTAGTTTACGCGATTTAACTATACGATAATAATTAGAAGCGAACGCGTAAAACTCTAAAAATAAATAATGATAATAATTGAGTCAGGAAATGACCTGAAAATGAGAAATGTTACACGTTTAACCCCAACCCAGATGGAGCTCGTAGGTTTCTCCGAAGAGCAATTGATCCCTGTAGGAAAAGTGGAGTTGGAAGTAGCATGCGGATCTGAAGGTCTTTATCGAAGAACAATGAAGTTTACCACGGTAAGAGCGTCATCCCCATACAATATCATCCTATGACGCACCAGAATGAGAGATCTCAAGGCTGTCTTATCCACCATTCATGTGATGATGAAATTTCCCACCTCAAGGGGAATTGCCATTTTGGTCTCCCGAACAGCTTCTGTGTTTGAATGTCGGCGGTTGGAATAGAAGCAAGTCGAACAAAAAGGGAAAGCCGAAGAAGTAGAACCGGATAGACAGAAGGAACCCGCAGAAGAAGAAATACTCATCAATCCCGCATTCCCAAAGCAGAAAGTCACAATTAAGACACAGTTCTCTAAAGAGTGTCGACTTCAACTAATAAACTTGCTAAAGAACAACATGGATGTATTCGCATGGAAGCCTTCGAATATGACTGGAGTCCCCAAGTGCATCATCAAACACACTCTAAACGTCAACACCTCCACACCTCCGGTGGCACAGAAGCGAGGAGTCTTGGGCACATAGAAGAGTCAAGCAGCGATTAAGGAGGTGGAAGAATAGGTCAAGGCCGATATTGTGAGGCCCGTCGAGTATCTGACCTAGATCTCTGATCCGATGTTAGTGAAAAAGTTTGATGGTACGTGGATAATGTGTATTTATTTCAAGAACATCAATTCGACGTGCCCAAAAGTTATTATTGCTTCTAGTTATTTAATTTAAAATTGAATCGTAATAAGGTTTCACCTTCACGTGTTTCTTTAGTTGCATATAAAGGGTTCAATCAGATCCAAATGTTCGAGGAAGATGAGCAAAAGACAGCCTTCTACACTGACCAAGGAACCTATTGTTATACCAAAAAGCCATTCGGGTTATAGATTACTGGCGCTACATATCAAAGATTGGTTAATTTAGCCTTCTAGGCATAGTTGGGCAGAAACCTAGAGGCGTACGTCGATGACATGGTCATTAAGAGCAAGATGGAGCAAAAGATGATAATGGACATAGGCCGAGACTTTGTAATATTCGAAAGATTAAATGAGTAACTTTTATAAAAATAGTTTTATAAAAGTATTTTTATGCATTTTAAGTATATAAACTCGCGAAATTCTTAACTTCTTCGTTTTTAATTGAAAATTATGATTCTTATCATTTTGGAATCCTAGAAATGTGTATAATCTGTTAAAAACATTAAACTTTCTGTTTTGTATAATTTTTATAAAAGTTATTTTATAAACCCATTTAATTAACGTATAACTCGTAATTAGCGTATCTTTTTCGTTATTAATCCGTTTTTCAAGTTTCTTATCTTTTTGGAATCGTCGTGAGGTGTATTATCTTTATAACATATCAAACTCACTGTTTGAAATTCGAAATCCAAACAGCCCCTTTATGTTCTTTATGTATACTTTTATATAAGGCTTGTTTTATGTACTTTTTACCTTTGTAAATTTACTACAAGTCTTCCACCTCACTTTATATCATAAGTCATATATATAATAAAGTCCATAAATCCATAGTTTGTCCATTTGTCCAAGTTAACAAGGTCTTAATCTCACTTTTAATCAAAACTTATTAAAGAAACCCTAATCTTGCATTAACACTTTTTAAGCTTAACCAAGATTGTAAAACACTTATGTATCCATTTATAACCTCATAATATCACTCATATAACATGTGTATAAGTGTACAAATCAATGATAACAAGTAAAAATCCATTTTACATGTTCAAAAGTGTCCTAATGGTGATTTTTCTATAAAGAACTAACATATGCATAAAAACTCATGAAATGAAAAGATAAAGGCCTTTAGATAACCTTATGATGAACAATGAGGATGAGAAATAGGCGCTAAACCCTTGTTTATGCTTTAAATCCAAGCTTGCAAGAATGAAACCCTAATTATTCCAAGGAAACCCTAATCCTTCCTTTCTTGCTTCAATCCTTTTAAATGGTTAACCAATGCTTCAAATCATCTTGAGGTATCTTAGATATGATGTGTGATTGCTTGTATGTGTTGTATAAAAGTTTGTATGGATTTATTAAAGGGGTGTTTTTGAGCCGTGGGCTTATAGGAGCACAAAGGGAGAGATTTTTTTGATTTTTCTAAGTGTTAAGTGTTATGTGAACTCATCTCTTGCAATCTATAAGTATTATACATGTAGGACAAGTCAAGGAGACACCATGAGGGTTTTTAGGAAGTCTTGGTCAAAAGAATGGGAGGTATGGCTAGGCTTAATGGCAAGTGATGTACAAAAGACCAAGTGGTGAAATGTAAGATATTTCTTTTGTATCTTTCAACCTATGTCCGGTTTTATATGTATATATGTGATGTTATTTTGTAAATTTTGGGTATTGGGTATAAATGTGGGTATTTGTTAAAGCGTAGAAAAGTTTATGTGGTTCCGGGTATGCCTAAACGTATTTTATTGCGAAACGAAATCACTTTACGTAACCAATAAAAATAAAATGAACAAAGTTAATAATTATACTTAAAATAATTACTTAACACTTGCTTGATGTAAACATTTAATTGTTTGATGCCCGTTTATATTGAACGCTAATATTTAGCGTACGCGATTTAACTTAACGTTTACGATTTAAAGCAAACGCGTACAATACAAAAGATACATTGTGGATTTATTGACGGCGTCAATGACCCTAAAACACGGGGTTTTATAATACTTGAATCAGTAGAACACGGTCCACTCATTTGGCTTACTATTAAAGAAAATAGGGTGACCAGGACAAACAAATATGTTGAATTGTCTGCTACAGAGAAAATTCAAGCTGATTGTGATCTCAAGGCAACTAATATCATTCTTCAAGGTCTACCATCTGATATATATTCACTTGTTAATCATCACATAGTTGCTAAGGATCTATGGGAAAAAGTTCAACTTCTAATGCAAGGTACCTCTTTGACTAAGCAAGAAAGACAGTGTAAATTGTATAATGCATTTGATAAGTTTACTCACATCAAGGGGGAATCACGTCATCAATATTACTTGAGATTCACACAGCTGATCAACGACATGAACATTTACAAAATGAAAATGGAGTAATTTCAAGTTAATACCAAGCTCTTAAACAGTCTTCCACCTGAATGAAGTAAGTTTGTGACTGATGTCAAGCTTGTAAAAGATTTGCATACTACAAAATTTGATCAGCTTCATGCATATCTTGAATAACATGAGCTCCATGCCAATGAAGTCCGTCTCATGCGTGAACACAGTCAAGATCCACTTGCATTAGTTGCAAATCATCAAATAACACCATCTCACTTCAACACTTATCAGTCTTTATACAACAATCCCCAGTTTCAACAACAACAGTTTTCGCCATCTCAATCTCCTCAATATGGATCAAATCATTCCACACAACATTACTCAACTACTTATCCATCCACACCACATGCAATCACTTACCCATCAACATCGTATCCAAATGCTTAATCATCAACTGTTCATCAAGCAGCTTGTCCACAACCACAATATGTTCCTCAAATTGAATATACTGTCTTCATAGTTAATCAACAAACACACCTTGCTGAATTTCCTCAAATAGACTCTGGTCTAGCAGTTCTTGTGTTTAAGCAAGGAGATGGCCCTATTGATGCCATTAACAAAATGTCATTTCTGTCTACTGTTATCACATCTTGTTTCCCATCTACCAACAATCAGCTAAGGAATTCATCAAACCCAAGACAACAAGCAACCATTCATGATGGAAGGGTGACTGTTCAACCACTTCAGGGGAGACAAAATTCTTATGCTGCTGGTACTTCAGGAACAAGAGCAAACACTTCAGGAACAGGAGGGAATTATTCAGGTCAACAAAAGGTTATGAAATGTTTTAACTACTAAGGAGAAGGTCACATGGCAAGACAGTGTCCAAAGCCAAAGACGAAAAGGGATGCTACGTGGTTCAGGGAAAAAGTTTTATTGATCGAAGCTCAAGGAAATGGTAAAGTTATTAATGAGGAAGAATTAGAATTCTTGGAAGATCCTGGTATTGTAGAAGGTCCAGTGACATAGTCGATCATCACACACAATGCAACTTATCAAGCAGATGATTTGGATGCATATGATTCTGATTGTGACGAGATCTCTACAGCCAAAGCAGATCTTATGGCTAATTTGTCTAGTTACGGACCAGATGTTCTCTCCGAGGTACCAATCTCTGAAAACACTAATAATGATATGCTAAATCAAAGTGTGCAAGAGATGTCATCTTCTGAACCTTCTCAATTTATGGAACATCCAGAGAATGAGATACATAGTGATAGTAATATCATTCCGTACTCTTAGTATCTGATTGAATCACAAAATGCAGTTGTTCAGGATATAAATTCTTCTGCACAACAAGATGCCTTGATATTAAAGAAAGAGCCAGATTGTTAGCAGAATTCTTTGAAAGAAGAAAGAAACAATTGGCAGCAGAAAGAGCAGAGGCAATAAGGAACAAACCACCTACAAGAACTCAAGTCAGGAACAGGATGATTACTTACCTCAAACATATGGGTAAGTACACTCATCAACAACTAAAGCACAAGAACTTTGAAGAAGTTCAGAAGTTATATGAAAGAGAGAAGAAGTGGATTGATGACTTTAAGCCTATAGATGATGACAGTCAACAGCAAGCAGAAAGCACTAAAAAGAGACCAAGAGCAGATTCTGAAGAAGAAAGTTCCAAGAAACAGAAACTAGAAGAGGATAATGATGCTGAAAAAGAGGAGCTTAGAGATAGTATGGATGTAGTTCCAAGGGATGATGTTGCTATTGATGTTGAATCTCTGGCCACCAAATATCCAATTGTTGATTGGAAGACACATATTTTAAATGAAAATATGATGTATTATCAAATCATCAGAGCAGATGGAAGTTCCAAGAATTACAAGATATTCAGTGAGATGCTTGATGATTTTGACAGACAAGATGTGATAGATCTACATAGGTTGGTAAATGAAAGATATGAGACAACAAGTCCAGAAGGATATGACTTGTTACTTTGGGGAGATCTGAAGACCTTATTTGAGCCTAATGAAGAAGATGAAATATGGAAGAATCAACAGGACTACAACTTGATAAGCTGGAGATTGTTTGACTCATGTGGAGTTCATGTACTGTTGATGAATACTGGAGTTGCTATTCACATGATGATTGAGAAGAAATATCCTCTAACTCAAGAAATGCTTTCAAGGATGCTAAATAGAAGACTAAAGGTTGATTATGAAAGTGAGATGGCATTTGAGCTTCTCAGATTTACAAGATCACAACTTCAGAAGTAGAAGAGTGTTTGGATACATCCTCCTGATGATCAAGATGCTAATACTAAAGAAACTTGATGATTAACAAGGTGAATATCAAGTTTAGGGGAGGATTGTTGGGAATTGAAGGCTTCTGAAGTTACTACTGTTAGTTTTGGAAGTTAATACGGCTGGTTCAAGATTGTGCTGCTGTTGAAGTTTAAAGAAAATAGTCTAAGTTATTAGTACTGCTAGCTATAATAGTTAGTGCTGCTAGTACATTGTTAGTACCGCCAGTATAGTTAGTACTGTTAGTTAATACTTAGTGCTGTTAGTCTTATATAGTTAGTACTGCTATTATGATATGCATGAGTTAAATTAGGAAGAGATATGCATTATCATTATACACGTTTTGTAAGCCCATTTTTTTTTTGGTAAAGGGTTTCCCCGGTAAATGTATTACTCCAAAAAACATTTAAGAACAAAAGGTGTAGGTGAAGTCCTACACCCCAGCCCGTTACATGGGCACTAACAAGCAGCAAAGAACTACTAACCAAACCACTACATAAGACTGACATGCCAGTCGAATGAAAAAACATGGAAATAACAACTATTTCCTACCACGAGTATTTAAACGAATATCATAGCCATCACAATAAGATTGCAATCGCTGAGGTATATCATACACATGAGCCTCATATCCATCATATCCGTCCAAAGCATCTTCATCCATAGAGAAACCACCACCCATTCCAGAAGTATATTCAGCATTCGGACAATAAACTTCATCCTCATCTGACTCCTCCCGAATGTCCATCCTAGAAGATCGAGTATTAGACACCTCCTTTGCCTCTTTAGCATTAGACCACATGTTATCTTCCTCTCGCTTCTTTGCAGCTTCCCCATTAAGGTTTTGAACATCCCCATCTTCTTGAGCCTTCCCCCTATCCGTATGAGGATTCACGTCCCCACAATCAGCCCCCTCCTCCGGTGTCAACACGCAAAATGCATTAAATATCGGAGTACTCATACTACTTCTAGCATGTGATGTAGAAGCCTGCTCATTAGTAGCCGGCTTCTTCGTAAATTGCTTATCATTAGCCTTCTTATTTATGGGTCTATAAAAAGTTGATTTTGGCTTATGAAATCGAATGCCCGTAGTCTGATTTTTGGCCTGTTGGTTCGCAGCCTTATTCTCTTTGGTTCTCCTACTCACCACCTCAGTAAAACCATCATTGTTTTTAGCCGAGGTATCAACAGTAGCAGTCGTAACACTTACCTTTTTAGGACACTTTTCAGAGTTATGACCAAATAATTTGCAATCCAAACAATGCGGCGGCGTCCATTCATATTCCACCCGGATCACTTCACTAATATAACCACTCCCGTCAACATCATCAATCGGAATGGCCATCTTAACCTCTTTCTTTAATTCAGAATTAGCATGAATCTCAATAAGAGCACGCGCGAAGCTTATCCGACCCCATGAGTCTACACACATAGAGCTTGTAAATGCATCCAACATAATTGGTTTCCCAACTTGTGTAGCAATCAAGCTCAGCCCATCCTCCGAATATGCAACCACGGGAACATTGTACAATTTAACCCAAACCGGCACCGTAGTTACCTCATCAGGTTTCAAGGAAATATTAGGTGCCCACTTATTAAGGATAAGAGGAGTATTGCGAATTAACCATGGACCTCGTTCAATCACTTGATCCATGCCACTTTTAGTGTCAAACTTGAATAGAAACACCCCATTATCCGTTTTCATAAGCTTCGACAAACCAAATTTAGCCCAAACATTATTAACATAATTTTGGACAATGGTGAATGCCAAGCTTTTGCCAACAAAATACCCAACAAGTGTATTATCATACCTGGATTTCACACCTTCCATGGCAGCCTTCGGGAGTACCGTATCATTATTATCAACCACATAACGCTCCTTATGAAAGCACTATAAACATTACCCCGTTTATTAGCAACATGGTGTGTTCCCGAACAGATTCAGAGAACCTCCTTTCCCCTTGTTTGTCAACCCAGAACCAGACGTACACAACACATCAATAAACGACCTCTGCACGGGATTCATCATAATGCCATCAGCATCACTATTTGGATCCTTCGATTTGCAAGCTGCATTACTACAAATAGTAGCATCATCAGCCTTGTTATCAATGATTGGATCCTTGAAAACCACACGTCTAGCAGCCATAAGTGGTTTACCATCCTTACCAATTATCTTCCTGTCAATATTCTTAATTTTACTTGCTAAATCACTAAATAGCAAGTCTTTCTTCTTCATACCCTCTTCATCGTCTTTCTGAAACCCTCTCTCCATGATTACAAACCCTACAACCAAAAAACAAACCCTATAGCAGCAAAGCTAAGGAAGCACAAAAAAAGAACGAAACCCTAAAAAACTTAGGGTTTCAGCCACGTACGAATCTCTCCCTAACCCACATCCATCAAATCAGCCACAAAATAAGTGTCGATGAAAACCAATCAGAACCAAATAACACGAATTAACAAGACGATCCAAGAAGAAAAACCCTAAAAAATAAAAACCCAACAGCAAATCCCTAACCAAGACACAATCACGATTTAGGAAACAAATAAACACCACAAGTAAAAAAGTGATGTTGATCCTCTCCCAAACAACGATTAAGAATTGAAAAGGAAAAAGATTAGGCAAAATCAATTAGATTGAAAGGGTTTTTGGCTGCCATGAAATCGCCCACACTAGAGAGAGGGTTCCATAAGTTGTTTGATCTGCTGATGACGAAAGTTATGTCGAGCAAATCTGCTCGCCAAAGGTATCTTGTTTTGAGTAAAAGGTTTATACCCGATGAAATGCTCAAATGATGACGAAAGTTATGTCGAGCAAATCTGCTTGCCAAAGGTATCTTGTTTTGGTTAATGGGTTTATACCCGATGAAATGCTCAAATGTTGACGAAAGTTATGTCGTTTTCAAAAGTTATAACTAAAACTTTGGTTCAAAATTCTTTATCAAGCATGCATTCGACTGAACCATGAAATCCAGTTTCTTATTGTTTTTTAGGTCTTTTTAGTGTCTAGCAGAGTAGTGAGTGTTCTTTTAGATCCTCCTTGTCACATGTCATTCTTATCACATTATTTTTTAAGTGAAAATGTCAATTTGCAAATCATTTAATCTATGGTAAACGAGGGTTAGGTCAGATTATTTTATTAGGCATAAGCTCACGCTCAAGCTTAAATTACCTAGTCTTTAACTATTTTTCTTTTTTGAGCTTATTCACACAGCTTTCATAGCTGGTTTTAGCAAAAATTTCTAGTTAAGTTAAACCGGTCAAAAGCTCAAATTGGCACCTAGTTTCTTGCTATATTTTATGAGTAAAGTCTAGGGCATCTTTTAGCTTTTATAGAAAGCCCATAAGTGATATTTCCAATGGTAATTTCATTATCCTTAAGTTCCTTTTTTGATTTGCTTAAAAATAAGTCCAAAAAGGTGCCCCTAGGCCTGTTATCTGCTAGATTTTTCCCTACTTGGCTATTTGCATATTTATTGTTTTTAGCTGTATTAAGATGCGTATTGTGGTTGATTTTGCTTATATAGTCTAGTTGTAGGTCTGTACTAAGCCTGTTGGAATTTCAAAGAGCTTATTGTGTCTTATTGAGCATAGCAGATTAAGCTAGGCCCTTTAGAGTTAACATGAGCATTCTGACAGCTTTTTGCTTCCTTTTTCTGGCTTATTTATAAACATTCAATAAAAGTTGTAATTAAAAAGGCTTATTTTTGTGTGTTTTACAAAAGTGTAAAAAGAAAAAAAGTAAAAAAATAGGTTTCAAACAAGGAGGGCTCAGGTCCGAACCTGAACAACTCTCCCTCTGCATACCAAGCACCACCAACATACACACTCTACTACAAGCAAACAGTTTTTAACTAGATGGAAGCTGTTGTTCAACAGTATCATGTAGACAAACAGTGTTTTGAAATTCAAAAGAAACAATTTTTGATTGAAAACAATCGACTCTTAGATCAAATCATTTCTCAAGATATTGTGAATATTGTTATGAATTCTTTGGTAGATGTGAATGTTTCTGTGAAAGTGAATTCTTCTGTTGTCATGAATGATTCTGTAAATTATGTGGAAATGTGCAACAAGTGTCTGGAACTTGAAGCTGAGCTTATCAAACAACACAACATGGTTAAAAAAGATGAGTATAATAGACTTTCAAAAAGATTTAATGAACTTGAACAACACTGCATTTCTCTTGAAATTGCAATGCAACTCAATAAAGAAAATTTTCAAAAGAATACCACATCTATGAACCAAACTGAACCTTTATTTGATCCGTTATTTGAATTAAACAATTTAAAAGCTGAGCTTCAAGCAAAAGACACAACTATCAAGAAGTTGAAAGCACACATTAAGCGTGTCAATGAAACTTCACCCAGTGAAAGTCTGAAAAAGGACTTTGATGAAATTGAGACTATCAATATTGAACTGGAACATAAGGTGACAAGACTAATTGCTAAAAATGAGCATTTGAAACAGACGTATAAACACCTTTATGATTCAATTAAACCATCACGTGTTCGTGCAAAAGAGTAAACTGAATCTTTGGTTAATCAAGTAAATCAAAAGTCTGTTGAAATTTCTCAATTAAATGCTCAACTTTAGGAAAAAGTGTTTGTCATAACAACATTAAAAATGATTTAGAAAATTAAAAAGGAAGGACATAGTTACTAATGCTGCCCAGATGTTAAATGCTGCTACTATTTCTCTAGGAATGTATAAGCTTGACCTAGTAATTTTAGCACCTAAGGTTAAGAATAATAGGGAAGCTCATGAATACTATCTTAAGCATACTATGGAACAAGCTGCTATTCTTAGGGAGGTAGTTGAACAAGCTAAATCACGAAACCCTTTAGATAGTGCATCCTAATCAACCTATATGTATGTTAAGCTAATTCAAGAGTTTCTAGGTTATGTTAGAGATACCTGCCCTGATATTCACAAACCTAGTGAGAAATTAGTTGTGGTCACGCCTATAAACAAGAAGAAAATAGTTTGATTTATAGACACTATCACATCATCAGACAACATTCCCAAGGTAATTAACCGACCTATATTGTCTTCTACAGGAGTAAACCCTTCTACTAGTGCTAGCGGATCAAAGCCTTTAGGCAATACAAAGAATGATAGGATTCAACAAACACCAAGTAGTAATAAGAATAAAGTAAAAGTCCAATCTAGGAAAGTTAAATCTAGTTTGAATAAATAGAACTCTGATTCTAAAAATCTCTGTAATGAACATGTTAAGCATCCTGTTAAAGGTGCTAAGGCTCTTTGTTCTGTATGCAATGAATGTTTATTTGATACTAATCATTCTATATGTTTAATTAATCATGTGAATAGTATGAATGTGTGTGCTAAATCTGCCTCTAAGAAATTAAAAAGAGAAAAGAACGGAAACCTACTGGTAAAGTGTTTAACTCTGTTAGATATAAATGGAAACCCACTGGAAGGACTTTCACCTTAGTTGGAAATGTATGCCCTTTTAACTAGGTTAACCGCTACTAAAAAGTGCCTCTTAGGGTTCCCCATTCCTCTTGAAGCAGTTGCACCTAAACATGTAGTAACTAGAGTGTATACCAGGAGACCTAAAGTACCTAAATATGTTCAAAATAGCAAACCTAAGGTTGTAAAATCTATGACTGCTAACAGAATGGAACCCGATACATCTTAGGGATCCGATACTTTAGTTGCTCCGTCTTCTTCTTCTCTTATCGACTGCAGGTTGTCAAAATCGTCTTGTGGTATTTGGAATCCAGTTGCTCTATGCACATGACCGAAGATCGCTCTGAGCTAACTAATTTCGTTCATAAGTTTCTCGGTACAGTCAAATTCGGTAACGACCAAGTTGCGAAGATTATGGGGTATGGTGATTATCAGATAGTGAATGTCACAGTTTCAAGGGTTTATAATGTGGAAGAACTAGGACATAATCTATTTTCTGTTGGTTATTTCTACGACTCAGATCTTGAAGTAGCTTTTAGAAAACACACTTGTTTTATGTGTAATCTGGAAGGTGTTGATTTACTCTCATGATCTCGAGGAACTAACCTGTATTCTTTGTCCATTAGGGATATGATGACGTCTTCTCCTATATGTCTCTTATCAAAAGCAACAAAGACTAAGTCATGGTTATGGCATCGTCGTCTGTCTCATTTGAATTTTAGTGATATTAATCACTTGGCTAGACACGGTCTAGTACGTGGTCTTCCAAAACTTAAATTTGAAAAGGACCATTTGTGTTCTGCATGTTCCATGGGAAAAAGCAAGAAACAATCATATAAACCTAAATCTAAAGACACCAATCAAGAAAAACTATATCTTCTGCACATGGATCTTTGTAGGCCTATGCGTGTTGCAAGTGTAAATGGGAAAAGATACATCCTAGTCATTATGGATGATTACTCTCGGTTCACATGGGTGAAGTTTTTAGCATCAAAGGATGAAGCTCTTGATTTCATAATCAAGTTTCTGAAAATGATACAAGTAAGATTGAATGCAACTGTCAGAAACATTCGTACAAATAACAGAACTGAGTTTGTTAATCAAACCCTGCGAGACTACTATGAACAAGTTGGCATCTCTCACGAAACATCGGTTGCACGAACTCCACAATAAAATGGTGTTGTTGAAATGTTAAATCGTACGCTTGTTGAAGCCGCTCATACAATGTTAATCTTCGCACAAGCTCCTTTATTTCTATGGGCCGAGTCAATTGCTATCGCATGTTACACCCAAAACCGATCCATTATACACCGACGCCATGGAAAAACTCCGTATGAGATCTTACATGATATAAAACCTGATTTATCCTACCTTCACATTTTTGGTGCACTTTGCTACCCATACAATGATAGTGAGAATTTGGGCAAACTTCAAGCTAAAGCTGCTATAGGTATTTTCATCGGATATGCACCCAAGAAGAAAGCTTACCGTATTTACAACTGACGTACC
>BQNB010037603.1:0-16327 GCA_026074375.1 Tanacetum coccineum
CTCTGCCAGTACTAACCAGTTAGTACTGTTAGTTATAATCTGAGCAGTACAAACTTTTTGACCTGGCAGTACTAAGTGTAAAGACCTTTAATTCCCAACAGTTGGTTCTCATTGTATTTTCTACACTTTTATAATTCAACCATCTTGTTTCTCTCTCTAAAAATTCTATAAACTTCTCTCTTCATTTCTTCATATCTTCTTTCTATTTTTCTTGGTTACCATGGTGAAGTGAAGGTGATTATTGGTTCCGACATAAAAATATGTTAAACTTGGGGAGAAAGTGTGAATGTTATGAAGGGGAGATTTGAAATTCAAATTGAGTTGGCTAGGTGAGTGAGTGAATGAGTGAGTGAATTGGAGGTGAGTTGCAAAGTGAAATGGATACGACATATAGGAGCCTATGTTAGGGAGAAGGAGACAAGCTTTAATAAACAATAGTATTTTGAATATAATTATTAAGGGTTGTGAGAGGGTTGAGTGTAGGATACACAATGTGTGTAAGAGTGTTAGTTGGCATATACAAAATCTCAAGCTTATGAAGAATTTGTGTTGTGGAAGAATGGTGAAGATATATTTAATATCAAAGTGGAGAAGAAAAAGTGTTTAATGTGTGGAAAAATGGTAAGTGGTATAATGCCTAGAAAAATGAGACATTAAAATGATTGGAAGAATGTTTATGAAAGTGTGAGTGAATGTTTAATGTGATGTGGAATAAATGTGATTATGTATAAAATGTTGGGGACAAGGAATATTTATGTGCGAGTGTATAAAACTTTGTTTGTTGTGAAGTGAAAATATACAAAGGATAATTCAACTTCCAAATAACACAAACTTAAACAGTCTACATGATATAATATATGATTAAGCAACAATAAGCATACTCACTAGTCACCTTGGTGCAAACAAGTTAAGTGTTTTGCATCACAAGTAAACCACTTCCTATAGAGGGAAATGGCGCGTTTATGTAAAGTGACATTTGACTTTGTTTGACCAATAAGGGAGTAAACCCGTTAGTGATTAGAGAAGACGTATACACAGATTATGGTTATATGAATACTTTATTTTGATGGTATATGAAAAGTATGAATGTCCTAGGTTTTAGAAAATGAGTTTTGGCCTTGGCTAGAGGCGTTTAATAAAGATATTGGGTTGGCGTTTTTCAAAACCGGGAGGACTTGTTTTTGGCATCTCTCTAAGTCCAAAACTCATTGTGAGTTTACCTAATAGCTCAAATATCATGTACATACCTTCATTAAAAGATACATAATTGTCGGGTAAGAGGAAAGCCGACATTTCAAAAACCGGGCTAAAATCAAGTAGTGGCTGGCGCGCTGGCCACATGCTGGCGCTTCACCAGCCACCAGAACCAGACTTGGTTCGGCTCGATTTTTGGCTATCGTTTGTGATTTTATGCGTTTCGAATGTTTATTTTCATCACTAAAACATAAAGGAGGCCTAGTTAATGTTGCACCAACACTTTTCATAAAGATGAATAACATGAGACGTTCGTATATGTACAATCTTGTGTATTCAATTACATATCACTCGTGCTTTCATTTTGATATTTATTCCTTGGGGGAGTTAGAGGAGGATGCGGTTACATTGCTAAAGCAGATCCAAAAGTTCTCCATGGCTCAAGACATTGGGGCACGAGCAGTTGTTCATATATTTAATAGGATCAGTTTCGCTATTGCTAAAGGAGTTGGGGCCCATATAGTATCTCGGATCCCCTCTAATTTATGGGACAGAGGGCTCGATGTGTGTGTAGACCTGACTGGATCTTCACCTTTGACGCAAACCGGGATGGTGGCTTTCATGCCCGGTCAGGCCGTGATTGATGCTACGCAACGTAAACGCGGTAAGTATATGGATAGGTGTGCGGCTATGGGTTATGGGTTTCTCCCATTTTCTTTCTCTTCTTTTGGGGAATTACAGGCGGACGCGGTTAGCTTGTTGAAGCGGATCCGAAAGTTTTCTATGACTCAAGACATTGGGGCACGTGCAGCGGTTCATATTTTTAATAGGATTAGTTTTTTCATTGCCAAAGAAGTGGGGGCCCAGATAGTATATCGGCTTCCCTTCAATTTATTGTAATTCCTATTATTTTAATAAAGTGATGTTTTATAAATAATAATAATAATAATAATAATAATAATAATAGTAATGATAACAACAACAACGCATAGATTACACGTAATAAATAAGATTTTCCTATAACATTATGTAAAATTATTATAATATTCGTGCACACGTGAGTTTATACATAAAAAATTTATTATGTATTAATATTGATTAATATTTTGTATAACTTTTCATTAGTATCAATTAATGACCCTTAAAAAATGCTTTTATGTATATCCTTATTTAAAATTTGAAGAGGAATTATGTGCATCGTTGTTATATGTACAATATCGTGTATTTGTTTTCATCTCATGAAAACCTTTAAGGTCGTGCCTTCATTCTTATATTTATATATATGCTGATAATAATTTGACCTGTATTTAATTTTTAAACCCATATAGGCACATGTTAAACTTATAAAAAAGAATAACATGAGTCGTTATATAATATAAAATCTCATGTATCCAATTACATATCACATTGACTCGTGCTTTGATTTTGATACTAATAATTCCGTGAGTATACATTGATATAATATATAATAATATCATAATATTTATAAATTACAATAACGTAGGTTTTTTTTAATAAATAAATAAAATGAACGAACATTAACAATATTTATTAGAGCTTATAAAGTTATTTAAAAACGTGAAAAATATACAGTTTAATCTATTAAATGAACGAACACTAACAATATTTTGCGTTCGTTTAGTTATACGAACGAACATTAACACAACTCTTTGTTCATTAATGTTCATGAACGTCCGATTATTCGTTGATTACCGTTCATTTATGTTCATTTATTTTGTTTATGTTCGTATATCATATCTTTTAATTACATAATTTTAAATGGGTTTATATAAACAAAACTACACTTTTTAAACATAATATCATGCATAATTTAATAAAGTTTATGTTTGTTTATTTATGTTTATAAATGTTCAATTGTTTAAGATTCGTTTAGTATCTTAATGAACAAACATAAACAAACATGAACAACTCATATTTTTAATAACAAGTGTGAACAAGAAAATTTGTTCGCTTAAGTGTCCATGCCCGTTTATTTGTCCGATTACAATCAAACGAACAAATTTGAGTAAAACTTCATTCGTGTTCGTCCGATTTGTTTATAGCCTCTTTGTACCTGCTAACACCATCAATAGCCAATGCACAAGACTTCGGAGCAGGCCCCATTCCATCCGAGAGTATACCTTATGAATTTTCGAAAGAAAAACAACAGGAAAGTTATTATTGTTCTAGAATTTGTTGAAATCTAAAAGAAAGTTATTTTCATATACGTAATAATTTAAATAAAAACTGGTTATGTTAGTATAGATTCACCCTATGAACAACGGATCCGGAGGCTTGGTAAAATGGAAAAGAAAAGTATCCATATTATTTAGAGAGAAAAGAGATGAAATGGGAAGAGTGTGTGTGCTTGAGAGAAAAACACACACACACACTTTTACAAAAGTGAGCTTCACCCCTCCATGGAAGTATGGAGGGGGTATTTATAGTCCTAGTGACACACAACTATCGTAGCTTGTCATTATTAGTCCCTATGTGTCACGCTATAAATAAACTAATGTAATTCCGTGTTTGTCACCATATTTTAAGGCTAACAGGTTATGTTCCAAAACAACATAAATGAAATGTGAAATAATTTCATTGTTTCTAACAAAGTACAAAACAATTAAATAAGTCTTCTCAAGCTGAAGTTGTCTTGTGGTTCTCTTGGCTTTGAATGGAGAAACTTGTATTCCAGCTTGGATCTTCATTGTCTTTACTTGTTCTGGAACCATTGTAGTATGCATGAGTTGGATTAACTTCCCCCAATTCATGCCAGCATGCTCCTGAAAAGCATTTCTTGTAGACTCCATTTTTGTGCGAAGTTTCTGAATCTGCTTCCCCCAATACCAACATCCATATCTTGAGCGATTCTGAAACCATTGATTGTAGCTCTTGAACAAAATAATTATTTCTACTTGTCATCATGTGCACAGCGGATTTTTGTAGAGAAGTCAATACACACCAACGACTACGCTTCGTGTCATCAGAGTTTGGTGACTATATTCGGGGGTTATGACTATGCGAGAAATCTAAGCATCTGTTCTCTCATGTTTGCAGTAATACTTCACAAACCATTTCGTTAGTGAAGTTGTATACACTACTTCCCCATGGAAGTTTGAATGGTAACATCAAAGTCAAATTAAGTCCGGATGTACACTTTTTCCCCCATGATGGTGCGAACTCTCGGATAGCATCATTGTCGTGTACGTTCCATATACTCGAGAAGTTTCTAGTCATAAGCACAAATCTTGATAAACAAAAGAAATAATTACCCTCTTGACTTCAGAAAATGTAGAGGGGGATGGAAGCAAGGAATCAAGAAACACTTGGTATAATCAAGGTCTTGTGAATAAATAGTATCTGAAGAACTTTGAAGATTTTGCTTTGACTGTGAAGTATCTTGGTCTTGGAAAATGCACAAATACCCGTGAGAAGTGCTGATTTCATTCAACCTGTAAAACTCTCTGGCTAACTACCAACCTAGTATTCTGTTGGTATTGTGTGTGTGATCACCATGTGAAGTACAAACCCGTTTATACCCAACTTGAAACTGAAGTATATCCCCAAATTTGTTACTTATATCTTTGCACTATTGTTGATTGAAGAACGGTTGCAGAAGAAAATCTTCTATGTACCTTATAACTCCATCAAAAGTATAGAAGTACATCACCTCTTGAAATTATCCACATCGACATGTGCGTTGGACACTGAGTTCATACAACGTAAACTCCTTTCAAGTGATCAGTTGTCCAGGTCTTATCCAACCACCCCTTGCGCTGGTAATAGATAATTCTATGTCTCAATTATAGCTGTTTACGTTTCAAAGACAAAGTCATCAATCGAACTTAGAAAATAGAATAATAGTCTCGATGATGAAAAAAAAATTAAAAACAAAAAAAAAGTAGTCAGCCTTCGTGAAATCCAACTTCAATCTCAAATAAGGGTTCCAATTCACTTCGTATCACATTGTCATCTTAATCCAAATTCTTCTTAGCCATTTTGTTATTTAAGAGAATCTTTGCAGGATCGTTCTTGGGATAAGTGTTGTTGTTTGTTTTTTGTGTGGTGTGTTGTTATGTTTATGTGTTTTATGAGTCTTGGTTCTTTGATTGTTAGTGTTTGTTGTTGTTCTTGTTTTTGATCTAGAATATTCCCAAATTCGGTCATATGCCAAAGATAGGTCACATGCCATCCTGATGAGCGGAATCGACATGGTCAAAACCAGACTTTAGTCAAAACGCAATGAAACCACTAATCAAAACGCAACTATCTTTATCAAAACGCAATGAATAAAAAATTGGGCAGAGTAACGTTTAGTCAAAACGCAATGATGTCTTCAAAACGCAACCTGTAATCAAAACGCAGTGAACCAAAACGCAACCAATGTCAAAATGCAATGAGTCAAAACGCAACCAATGTCAAAACGCAATGAGTCAAAATGCAACGAGTCAAAACGCAACGAGTCAAAACGCAACGACGTCAAATCGCAACGAGTCAAAACGAACGAATGTAAAACGAAAGAGTTTAAACGCAACGATAAGAGTCAAAACGCAACAGTCTCAAGACGAAATGAGTCAATAAAACGCAAACAGAAGGAAGTCATAAAGCTAATTGATAATTTTGACAGAGAGTCAAAACGCAACGACGAAAAATACGACTTTTTCCACCAAAATCGCCCAATATACACTTTTTGACCTCTTAACTTGATTTCTCTTGCACAATTAGCTACCCTATGCCTAGATCTTGCTTAATAACATAAACCATTCACCATCAAGTTAACAATTCGGGTTTGATTTTTTTATTGACTTCGTTTGACACGGATATTTGATCTTGTTTAACCACAATAATCGTAGATAAACAACACGGATTCTTACCTTTTATGCTCTGGTTGCCAATTGTTGTTTAGATTAACCCTTATTGAAAAACGGATCCGGCGGCTTGGTAAAATGAAAAGAAAAGATATCAATATTATTCTAGAGAGAAAAGAGAGGATAATGGAGTGTGTGTGTGCTTGAGAGAAAAAAAACACACACACACTTTTAACATGTGAGCTTCACACTCCATGGAAGTATGGAGGAGTGGAATTTATTTATAGTCCTAGTGACAACAACTATTCGCTTGCTTGTCATTATAGTCACTATTTGTCACGCCTATAAATGAAATCTAAAAGAAAGTTATTTTCATATACGTAATAATTTAAATAAAAACTGGTTATGTTCCAAAACAACATAAATGAAATGTGAAATTCTTGAGTGGTCTGCTTCCTCTCGAATGATGAATCAAGAAACTCGCTTGATACATGAATATAACATACTTTTAACAAGACTAAGTTTGTTTCTTTTTTTATATGAATTAAGTGGTTTTTCCACTAATGCCTCTTAATTGGTGGAGGGAGGTTTTGGTGTGTGTATGGAATCAGATGAATTAAGATGTTTGGGCGCACCACTCACCTAATAAGAGGCATTAGTAGAAAAAAGAAATATCCCCTAAATAGTAAATATTCTAGAAAATGATTACAAGCAGATGATGTATGCAGATTATGTAACATCTTTGATTAGAGTGTGGACCAACTTGTGTAATTCTCATGGACCCATGATTTATGTGATTGGAAATATAGACCATGCCATGTTTTCTTTTGTTTTTCTTAACCTTTTGTTGTTGCATTGCTACATTTATTTATCTGGCTGATTTAATGCAATTCATGGTTAATTTATAGGTTTTCATTTTCTGGGTTACGTTCATTTTTGCATCACTAAGCGGTGGCGTCTTTGAATTTACAAAGACTCCGTGCAGAATTCGGTCTAGTAACAAAAAAGAGGATTAAAACATAAAGTAAATAATTTTCAAAATAAATAAAATGAGAAATAATCCTTTTCAGAGTGCTCGAGCTATCATTTTCAATGCAACTTATTAAATCAAATACTTGTAGTCATTTATATATATATATATATATATATATATATATATATATATATATCCTATACAAATTTTGAGGCCTTTATAATTTGAAGCCCCTGTGCAACAACACACATTACACACCCTCATATACGGCTCTGTCACTAAAGTATGCGGGAAGATGGGCTGGAACACCTACGTGGGGAAAATGCACAAACACCACCTCCTTCTCTATTCCTTGTGGCAAAAAGCATTTTGTGAATGTGTATGCGTTTACAGGGGTATTTTAATTTATTGATAGAGCTTTTTTAATCCGATCATAATTTAATTTTTATTTAATTCAAAATGGTATAATAGTAAAAACATATTTTAATCTTTTTTTGAATTATTTCAAATAAAAGACGTTTTTAAAATCTTTTAAATTTCAGAATTATAAAAAAAAGAATTTCTTAGTTTTTATATTCTTTTCTTCACTATACGTCCTTTCAAAAAAAAATTAGGTGCATATGTATTACTCTAAGAGATGTAAATTTGTATGTATTTATAGTGCACAATTATTTAAATTTGTAATCTGTTTTGCTTAAGAAAGTAATTGCACATGTGTTTCTAGCATAAAATTATTTGAAGTACAAAATTTAAAACCAATAACATAAACATTCTACATAAATTTAATGTGATATAAAATACAATTCAAGTACAAAATGTCAAAAAGAAAAAAGTAATACAATCTATTAATTATACATGTGTGCAATAATAATATTTAACACAACGATTTTCGTATGTGTATATGTATTTTTCCTCATTAGAAACACACATGATCTTTTGTATGCACTTGTATTCACGTTCGTCAAATGTTCATATGTAGCTCATTCTGTAATTATGTCTTTACATCTTTATCCGATTACTTTTTTTTAGAAAGTATGTACGTGTTGAAGACACATATGTACTCTTTATATATATGTAAGTATTGAGAACTTTTTGATCCACATATCCAAAAAATAAAATAAAATTTTCCACAAAGTATAAGACATTTAGTGAATGGAGAATCCCAGAAAAAAAAATTGCATGAAATTTTTTACGATATAATACAATAAAATATGATTTATTCACATGTGCATATTTTCAGTCTGAAGAAATCGTATTTAATTTTTTTTAAACAATTTTTATGTGAATTTTCAAAAAAGAAAATATGAGGTTCTTTATTAATCAATGTTCTCTACCTTGTGGTATTTTTTTATATTTTTTCAACATGTGAGTTTACAAAGTCACATGTAAAATATTACTAGTAGTTTTCTCATGATTTATGGTAAAAATCAAACATGATTTTTTTTAGTAACCATTCACATGTGAGTGGAATTTTTTTTTTTTTCTTATTCTTCTTCGTTCACCGTCATCTTTTACCTTGTGAAACTTTTTTAGATTTTTTGAACATGTGAATCAAAAGTTCTCACGCTCTCACCAAAAATATAGTTTTCAAATTTATTTTCATTATAAAGATATCACATTATATCGAGAGTTTCCGACCTTATCTCGAATCCCCATAATTGTTTTCCACCATTCTCGTGTTGGATACGACAGCATGTCCATCGCAAAGATGAGTAAGTTAGATCGTTTTCTTCTTTCTAACGGATTGCTTTCATTCTTTCCCCATTTATCAGTCGTGTGTCTGGACCGACATTTATCAGACCACAGGCCTATTCTATTAAAGGAGGTTCACTCTGATTTTGGACCTACCCCTTTTCGTTTCTTCCACTCTTGGTTAGATCTTCCTGGGTTTGACGAGATGATTTCGAGTTCTTGGGCGTCTTTTAATCTCGATGACTCAAATGCAATGATCAGATTCAAAACAAAATTTAAAGTTGTTGAAAGTGGAGATTCGTAAGTGGACTAAGGATTTTAAGGAAAAACATGAAGGACAATCTCGTGATCTAAATCTTAAATTAAGAGATATTGATAAAACCTTGGATCAAGGAGGCGTTACAGATGATCTGCTCCTTTCCCGAATGGAATTAATGAAACAAATTCAAGATATCCATAAGTCTAAACATCGAGATTCAATGCAAAAGGCAAAAGTCCGTTGGGCTATAGAGGGGGACAAGAACTCTAAATACTTTCACGCGATCATTAATAAAAAGCGTGCTAACCTCTCTGTAAAAGGTGTCATGGTAGATGGAGATTGGGTAGTAGATCCTATTCTGGTTAAAAAAGAATTTCGTGATCATTTTGCCGACAGATTTCAAGACCCTGGTCCAAGAAAAGGTAGGATCAATTTCCAATTCCCTAATCGTCTTAGCAGTGAACAAGTAGCTGATTTGGAAACTCGTATTTCGACAGACGAAATTCGAAGCGCTGTTTGGGGGTGTGGTGTGGATAAATCCCCCGGACCGGACGGTTTTACTTTCGATTTTTTTCGCAAATATTGGACCGTAGTTGGGACTGATTTCTGTTCTGCGGTCTTATGGTTCTTTGATCATGGTGAATTCGCTATCGGGTGTAATTCTTCGTTTGTGGCCTTAATTCCTAAGATCCTAGATCCTAAGAGGGTTTGTGACTATCGTCCAATCAGTTTAATTGGTTGTTTATATAAAGTAGTTACCAAGATTTTGGCTTCTCGGCTCTCTACGGTTATTTCAGATCTTATTTCCGATGTTCAGTCTGCTTTCTTACCTAATAGGCAGATCCTAGACGGCCCATTTATAATTAACGAGGTATTAGCTCGGTGTAAAGTCAAAAAACAGCAGGCTATGATTTTCAAAGTTGATTTCGCCAAGGCTTATGATTCTATTAGATGGGATTTTTTGGAAGACGTTCTTACTTCTTTTGGTTTTGGTCCTCAATGGTGTTCTTGGATCCGCGGAAGCTTAAAGTCTGGTAAGTCTTCTATTCTTGTTAACGGGAGTCCGACTACTGAGTTTCATTTGTTTCGTGGCTTAAAACAAGGGGATCCTATAGCTCCTTTTCTATTCTTACTCATCATGGAAGCTTTTCATTTGTCTTTCAATCGGGCTGTTGAAGCTGGTACTTTTAAAGGTTACAAGTTCGACTCCTCTCTCACTTTGTCACATTTGTTCTACGCTGATGATGCGGTGTTTATCGGCGAATGGTCTCAAGATAACCTTAAGGGTATCATGCATATTCTTCGTTGCTTTTCTATTCTTTCCGGCATGACAATTAATTTTCAGAAAAGTCAACTTCTTGGTGTTGGTATTTGCGATAATCATGTGATTGAGGCGGCTAAGTTCATTGGATGTTCTACTATGAAAACTCCCTTTAGATATTTGGGAATATTAGTTGGCGATAATATGGCTAATCTCAAGGCTTGGGACGAGACTATTGCCAAAATGATTAAGAGATTGTCTAAATGGAAACTTAATACTCTTTCCATAGGTGGTCGTCTAACTCTCCTAAAATCGGTCCTTGGCTCCACCCCTATCTACAACATGTCGATTTATAAGGTCCCTAAACTGGTTCTTAACCACATGGAAAGGCTTCGTAGGGATTTCTTTTACGGAGTTAAAGATGGCGATAGAAAAATCGCTTGGATCAAATGGACCAAGGTTCTTGCTTCTAAGAAATTTGGCGGTTTAGGTGTATCTAGTCTTTTCGCTCTCAACCGGGCTCTTATCTTCAAATGGGTTTGGCGTTTTCTTTCTCATGACAACTCTTTATGGTCTCGTGTTATTGCTGCGGTTCATGGTTCAAGCTCTCATCCCATTTCTGCTGCTTACAATTCTCCTTGGGGTACTATTATCAAAGAAGTCAAAGCCCTCAACGATAAAGGTATTAATCTTGTATCTCATTGTAAAATTCGGGTGGGTAACGGTTTGCGTACCAGCTTTTGGAATGACCTTTGGATTGGAGATAATCAGCTTAAGCTTTCTTTTCCCCGTCTATTCGCTTTAGAAGTCAATAAAGATTGCTCAGTTGCAGATAAGCTCAATGCTCCTTTCACAGCTTCTTTTCGTCGCCAGACTCGGGGGGGTCCTGAAGCTCAGCAGCTTGAGCAGCTTACGAATCTTCTTGATTCGGTTTCTCTTTCGAACATGGAGGATAGGTGCTTTTGGGATTTAAATGGCGAAGGAGTTTTTCAAGTTAAGGATGTGAGATCGGTTCTAGACGAGACTTTCCTCCCCAAGGAGAATATTCCTACACGATGGGTTAAAAGCATCCCGATTAAGGTTAATGTCTTCGTTTGGAAGCTTGTTCAAGATCGTATCCCTACTCGTTTAAATCTGATGAGCAGGAATATCTTCGTCCCCTCCGTGGAATGTCCGGTGTGTAACAATGATTCCGAGTCGTCCTCTCATTTGTTTTTCGGTTGTCAGGTAGCTAAAGAGGTTTTGAAGCTCATTTGTCGTTGGTGGGATCTGGTTCTATACGATTTTGATAATTATGATGGTTGGCTCTTGTGGTTCAAGTCTATCCGGCTCGGCTCTAAGTTAAAAGGCGTGTTAGAAGGCGTGTTCTATGTTTATTGGTGGAGCATTTGGTCCTATAGGAATCAACTTCTTTTTGCGAGCTCCAAACCTCGTAAAAGTTTTATTTTTGATGACATTGTTTTTCGTTCTTTTAATTGGTATGTTGCTAGAGGAAAAAAAACTTTGAGTTGGGTTAGTTGGATTCAACACCCTCACCTCCTTTCTTTGTAATTCTAGCGTCTTGCTAGTTGTTTCTAATAAAGTTGCTGTTCAAAAAAAAAAAGATGATTATACGTTAACGTGACCATCCATACTACATATAAAGCGAAAACACATTTACTTAAATTTAAAAACTTAAAAACTAGATAATGTTGTTAGACTAAAATTCTTTTACTTATAAAAAATAACGTGTTTACGTATGTTACGTATCCAAGTGGGGTTGAGGGGTAGTGAGTCGTTTGGTTTCCACGTCCAGTAAGGGCCTTGAGATATGACCGAAGTCGTCAAGAGTGGAGGTAACACTCACGATGACTATCGGGATGTGTTTGTCTGTCCTTAAGGAGAGGACAAAAAAAGGGATGCAGTAGCCTAGATGGGGTTCTCGCGAAGAGAATGAGCTTGACAATTATGAGGGCAATAACTTAGTATTTATAGGAACACACTTAGGATTACGCGTGTCTCACTAGATGTGATCCGAGGGTTGCAGGATGGTCCACGTGGTGGACATCCAAGGGAGGAGACAAGGAGGGACACGTGGGGTGCCCTCCTTGGTTCCGTTACGTTCATAGCTTAGTGCATGAATCCTTGCATGTGCTCGACGCACGGTTAGTAGCACTACCTCATTGTCGAATGAGGTAGTGACACGTGGTGTCTGTTAGGATATCGACTGAGATAAGATCTCAGCTTAGTGGTTACATGGACACGCTTGTCCTTGGTGTCACCTGGTTTGGGAGGGTATTTCCCAGGTGGGGTGTGTTGGTCCCGCGGCCTTGTTTGGGCCTTGTGATGTGTCTTTTTCAAGTGTATGGTCATTAGCTAGTTGAGCTAGACGTATCATACGCTATCATAATGCAACTTATTATATATTAGAAATATTTAATTACAATTTAATCTATTTGCTTTTTTAATTTCACTTGCTGCACATTCATATATAAATAGAAAATAAATTATACACATATATTAATGCTATTATAGGCCGTTGCTGTTATGTGCGGGTAATCACATATATAAAAAGAAAATGATTTATGCTTAAAACTTTTTAAGTGAGAAATACAAAATAGATTATATTTTAAAGCAGTTAATTAAATTTTAACCCACAAATTTCTGCACTCACATTTACTCCTCTAATTTCTCATTCTTTTATACCAGATTTACAAAAATATCGTTTTATGATAAAGCTACACACGAACTGACACAATGCGTGGATAATCATCTAGCATGAATAATATATAAGAATCAATCTCAAATATTAATAATGTGACGTTAAGATAGTTGATTACGTATTTTGGTGAGTCATGAGTTATAGTAAATTGCATTTTTTGTTCACATGATTCAAGAAAAATGTGAATAATGTTTGCATTGCACCTTTTTATTTTGGTCATCGACATCCTCAATTTGGAATCCGGCTCTAACACCTTAAGCGTCCGACATTTATTCATGACACGCGTAAGGCACGATGGGCATTTTGGTTATCAAAGCATGAAAGCACATCGTTATGGTTTCATGTCTAGTTGTATTTTTTTCATACTTTTTGATTACAGTCAATATTTACTACTGGTCATCACCATACCACCCATATAGTGTTCTCGTCTATGAGACCACCTATCAAGTGTTTTCTTAATATGACCAACTTTCATAAACAAAGAAACATAAGCTAAATCTAAACACAACATCATTGAGAAAAATAAGCGTGAATCTTTCTATAGCAATATTTCCTGGATACCTTTCGCAACAATATTACGTACCTAATAGATATTTATGTGTGTTTTTCTTGTGTCAATAATAATATTCATCCACCGATCGTTTGTTTTAGCTTATTTCATGCGATTATGAGATTACTAAAATAATAAAAAGCCAATAATCTTGTTCTTGCTTGCTTATGAGTTAATCAATGTGAGATTATCAATTACGGAAGTTTGTATTAGGCAAATTTTGTGCCCAATGAACTTTGAGTAGATTTAAGCATAAATTAGACTAAGTATAAAAAGTCTTGCTCATAAAGGAATCTATAAGCAACCTTAACAAGGTTCACACTAGAGACATTTTCAAGGAGTCAAAGACAACTTGAAGACATACCCGCTAGCTGATGCGGAATCATTTAGTATGTATAAGAACAAAAAGTTGAAGGACAAAGGTTCATCAGAGATCGACAATGCCCTGATGATCCTTTCAGCAACTCTCTGATGCAACCAACAGAGCTTAGCTTAAAATATCCCTTAGATATTTAGGCGGGAATTTTGAAAAAGGAAATGAGCGAGATAAAGTGTATCCTCGAGAAAGTTAAAGACAAGTACGAGTTGGTGAAAAGAGAGGAACAATTGTCAACATCGTTTCTCAAAAGTAAGGTTGTTGTGTTTCCAAGAATATAAGCATTTAATGGAAGATGTACTCAACAACTCTCATGTGACATCCTCATTTGTCTTCTATATAAAGAGAATGTTGGTCGAAGTAAATTTTATCTCTTTTATATTTATTATATTATTTAAGAAGAGCATTACTCTCGTATTTGAATTCTTTATTGTCACTAATCCCACCAGAGACTCAAAGTTCACTTGTAAACTCTTGTCTGTTTTGGAATTTACTTGATCAGAAAGCAGCACTTTATTTTCATTCAATTAAGTATTTATCTGCAAGATATATTGTAATTCTTGATTCATTCAAATAAGAATTCTACATTCAAAATTTCATATTTATGTTATTGAATTAAAACCTTTTATTCATTGTTGTCGTAAAACACCAAGATAGGAACTACAATTGGTATCAGAGCAGATTTGATCTTAGAATATTTTTAAAATAAGTGCTCAATACTCAAAAAAGAACTTGTAAAATATTTTAAAATCAAGATCCACTTGTTTTGGAGTTTAGTTGATTAAGAAGCAATACCTTATTTTCATTCAATTAAGTGTTTATCCGTAATACATTTTGTAATTCTTTGATTCATTCAAATAAGAATTATACATTCAAAATTTTGTCTTTGTGTTATTGAATTAAACCTTTAATTCATTGTTATCTTAAAACACCATGAAGTAGGGAACTACTATTGTTCTCTTAAAGCACCTTTTATTCATTGTTTGAAATGAAAATCTTAACTTTTGTGCCAACAACAATGCACACAACATTGCAAACAAAGACCTACACAAGTACTGGATTCAAGGGGAGCTCATGTTACTCATGCCCCTAAACTAGAAGTGGATAATTTTCTAAATTGGAAAGATGCGATGATAGTCTATCTGGACGCATTTAGACATTTCTACTTGAAATTTTAAAAAATGGTTCATGCATACCAAAATCTCTTGCATCCACCTGTAATCAAGCAACTCGAGCTCCAGCTTGAGAATGACTCGATCGAGTCGAGCTTTTATTGTGCTCAAGCCTGAGCCCGACCCCAATAATCAACCTCGAAAGACATAACGAGCTCGAACTTTTATCGAGCTTTTCGAGCCTTCAAGAACGTATATAATTTTAGTATACATATTTTTAAAAACTAAATAAACGATAAAGTGAATATTGGTAGAATAATTAGATTTGTAAAAAGACCATTTAAATCCTTATTCTCCTGGATGTTTTGTGTAAGTTCTTTGCTTTTGAGTTTACGTATTTTCTTGAATTTATTGATGAGTTTGGCTATCGAATTTATTTTATATATATAAATTCAAGATTTTCAAGTTGGGCTCGAGTCTTACTAGAGCCGAGCTGAAGCCTGGATGATTAATGCTCGTCAAGCCATCACGCCAAGCTCAAGCCTACCTTACAATTTTTGAGTCAAGCTCAAGCGCTTGCAAGCTCGAGCTTAGATTGACTCGATTACACCCCTAATAGCTATGGTTCTTAGTAATTGCTTCTATTGTCATAAAATTGAAACTTTAATTTTGTTTATGTTTGTTTGGTCAATTTATTCATATTAGGGTTTTAGGATTTTTTTTTCTTTTGTTGACAACTAGGGTTTTAATCACTCTTATGATTCAATTAGGGTTTACGTGTTTGGATCACATTAGATTGATCCAGTAGGGTTTTCTAAACCCTAAAGGAGTCAAATTTATGAGGATACAAGGGTATTCGGAATCAAACTGAAAGGATATCATTTCATCACCATATGACATGAAAATAAGAAAGATCTTAGAAAGAGAAAGTGGTTTTAGAGAGAGATAATAAAAGAAAGAAAATAGAGGCTTTCACTATGAGAAAATGAGAAGCAACACCTTCCTAACATGCTAGGAGGGTTGTATTTATACTACAAAGAGTATGGACTCCTTGTTGGGACGTTTGGGCCTTTAATGGACCGAACTAATGGGCTTTAGCCCGACACCTAAGCCTAATTAACTTAAATGAATTCCCGTAAACTATGTTTTCCTATACAAGGCTCGAGAATATATAATGACCATCACTTTACATAAAAATACGGCTAACAATCTCCCCCTAAGGGGTAGTCATAACACTTATGGCTTCACGTCTTGTGACGTCTTGAATCTTGGAGCCTTGTCTTTCTTGGGAATTCTTTTGAGGTTCCTTTTGCATGCTTGTGATCTTGAATCTTGATATTTGACATGATATCTTTTAACTTAATCTTGATATCTTGGTATTTGGCTTAGATTTATCTTGAT
>BQNB010037603.1:16618-49332 GCA_026074375.1 Tanacetum coccineum
CAAAGCTTACATAGCAGTGCGGCCACAGGCGGCCTTATATACAGAATAACAAAGTTAAAGTACTAACACTAAGGATGCGGACTCATAGGATCCGCACATATGCAGTCACATACAAGACCCTCACACAGACGTGCCTAGGTCACAAAAAGGAAATTTTAAAAAAACAGCTTCACAAGATAACTTAAGATACGAAGCACCATAGTCAAAATAGGCTCAAATACCTCAAGCTAAAAACATCAAACACCAGAGGGTTCGGCCAGAACGGATGCATCAAACAGGTCATCATGCGGCTCAACAACAGGCAGCTGGTCAACGGACGCTCCATCACCAGACAAGACCAGAGTGGAAACCTGATAGTCAGCAATCGCAAGAGTGGTATCATGGGAAGGAGCAGAGCCAGAAGCCTCACCAGGGGCGATGCCAGAAGGAGGACATAACCCTCTCCTCTCGGCAGACCGACGGATGCTAGGAATGGCATCAGATAAAGGCATCTTACGGTATATAGAGCCAGACTCAGAGTAAATTGGCACGGTCACTTGGTCAAGAGAAGGTTGGAACCGACTAAGCTTGGAAGAAATGTCTTTATCACCTTCCGAATCCTTCAATGTTAAAGCAGACGGAGGAGCGTCTTTGAGACCCTCTAACTCATCTAGCAAAGAAAATGATAAGTCCTCGAATTCATAAACCGCTTCAACATATTTCCCCTCGACCTTTGGGTCATAAGCCTCAATCTGAGTCAAAGGCCTACCGGCCTGACCATGAACGACCCCAGCTTCCAAACCCTGATGCATCCCTTTATTGATAGCCATTAAGATAACCTTACCCAAGGCAGACTGATATTCAATGGAGTTTGCACATTTATGCACAGCCAGACGGAAACCGTGCCCCACAACCCACCTCCGACCAGCAATGGCAGTCAACATATGCGGATAAAGATCAGTATCCATGTCATGACACACATCGGCGATTCGGCCATCAAGTTCAGCGGCACGTTCTTTGAAATGTTGCTCTGCTGCATCCTGCTGAGATAAAAACTCTTCTCGCATCTTACCCTCACCTACAACTTGATCCTTCAAACCATCACGCTCCAACTCCAAAGCGAAAACCCTCTCTGACAAACTAACATTATCTGTACGTAAATTGGCAAGCTCGCCAACTTTCCACGTAATCGTTTGCCTCCAGATCAGAAACTCGCTCCTCGGAGCTCTGCACCTCAGCGGTTTTCATCACCCAAGACATTCTCTAACCGCAGCGTCAGATCAACAATCTCTGCATCCCTCTGCTGAACAATGGCGGCACTCTCAGTGAACTTCTTCTCAAACTTTTCCCTTATCATAATTTCATGCTCATAACGCAAGCGTAACTCAGAAACCATACAAACATGCTGAGCCGAATTAACATTGAGAGCATCAAGGAACATGGTATCGTGCTGATTGCGGAAGGCGGACCAATAAGCAGGAGGAGTAACGTGGTCAAGCAAATTTCGACAAGTAACAAGACTAGCCAACCGATCATTATTAATAACATTCCAGTTAGGAACATAAATATTCTGAGCAGCAGTGGAATCAATAGTTTGTGACTCATAGAAATCATCCGCAGAAGAACCTTGGCTAGGAGTAGCAGACAAAGTACCAGCTTCTGGACCAGAACCGGAAGCCGGATGGTCACCACCGGTAGGTGCAGCCACGGGCACGGTAGCACCAGCTGAATCTAAAGTCACAGGTGGAACAACCTGAGGAGAAACAGAAACATCAACGTCCGTGGATTCAGAAGATGTAACAACAAAACGACCAGGGGTGGAGCGTGTTCTTACATTATCATGAGAAGCATCCTCATGATAAAAGTCAGGAGTAGGAGTAGCAAAAGAAGAGGTAACATCCTCTGTCACAGGAGCAGCAGACCCAAAACCAGTACTAGCTTGCTTATTCTGCCTGCTAAGTCTTTGAAGAGCGGAAGGAGATTTACCCGCTGTACTAGTCCGAGCATCATAAATGACTATACCCTCGGTTTGTGCTTTCTTCACAGGCAAAGATCCAGAAGTAAAAGCCACCCTCTTTTTCCTCTTACCAGAGTTAACATTTAGTTCATCCTGGATGGTATGATCAACAAGACTCGTATGCTGCGAAGAAGGAGAAAAAACCCTATCCTCGGTCTCGGTGAGAAGCGAAACCTCAGCCAAGGTCCGCTCACCAGTCTTCACTTTAAAGGGATCCGCAGTTTTTACAAAATCAAGTAGACCCATCTCTGCAAGAAAAAACAATAGTCAGAAAGTGAAACAAAATCACACAAACTCTACCCTAAGCACATATATATAGACACATACCCTCATTATCACCATGCAACAAAGTAGGACACACATCCATCTCAACAAACGAACGACTAAGACCCACAAGACATAAGAAAGTTTCCGGATACTTCCTAATGAGGGTCCGGTTCTCGTTCAACAACTCCGCACAAGGTAAATCAACAGCCTCATCCATAGGAAGCGGATCTTTAACAACGGAGGTACCATTAAACCAAGGAAGAGACAACGGATAAACCGAATCGTTTATCCAGAAAAAGTGGTTATTCCAATTTTTAAGCGAATCAAACTTCTTCGAGACGCAGCAGGGGTCGCCAGCACCTCCGCGCTTCGAAAAAGATAGCCATCCGTTGCTATAAGAGTTAACGTAGAAACGGCAGAAGGTACCCACGGTGGGAATACGACCAAAAATACGACACATGATTTCAAAATGACTTACTTTCTTCGCACCAATGACAGACAATTAGGAAAGATTAATTTGGTAATACTCGAGAATACAAAGCAAGAATTTGGACAGAGGGATCCGATAATTAGCAAATTCAATAAAGCGAGTATACATGCCGATCTTCCCCTCTGGGTTATTTATAATGGTAGAATTCCGATCAGGCAACTCTGGCCGCAACTCAGCCAGAATATTATAGGTGGAGCAGAAAAGATCTAACTCACGTTGGGTTAGAACAGAAGTGACGGTATATATCGAACTACCTACCATTTCAAATACGATTACAAAGGGAGAGAACCTAACCTGCAACTAAAGGTACGCGGTCTGATGGAAAATACACACACGAAGAAGAAACTGGATGAACAAAGGTGAAAAGTCAGAAAAAACGCAGTAAAAAGTAAAAACGGTGAAAATAACAAGGTATTTATAGTAACCAAACAAAAGAAAACCACAAACGCCAGGATGAGGACACGTGTCCACACCTCTCATCTAACGATGGAAATAAGGGGATATGAACAGTTACGATGATTCGCGTGTTTGACAAAGCGTCACATCAGTCAGAAAGTTGTGTGGCTAAAAATGAGCCACGTCACACCACGCTACCTACCAAGAAGCGTACGAGAGGCCCGTACGAGTCTAGTAACATTCTCCGCACGTACGAAAAAGATACTAGACTGGGGGGACATGATAACGTATAGTACCGACTGGGCCGCAGACCCAGATCACACAGCAAGTAACGGGCCCAACCCAAAAGCCCAAAGGAATCTAAGACGACCAGACATTAACCGGTCCGCAGGAAGCATAGCCTGCACACGGCCTCAGGGAGCACGAGATCCACTGCTTCGCACATCCCCGCGGAACATGTACCACTACAAGACAAGCAACCACCCGTGACCAAGCCAAAAAGAGTAAGGGACAAAGCATAGGGCTTTGAGGAAGAACGTCAACGTTCCTAATACGGATAACAGACGATGATAACGATAACCTAGGCAGCCATGCTACAAAAGTTGGCAACATCATCGACGTTGACCTCACCACAATAGCCTCGTTACCCCCTGGGTAATAAGGTGAACCTCACCTCGTGACTCTGGCACCCGACAGTGACACCCGCCTATATAAGAAGTCACTCAAACACTTTTAACGGTATGATTTCCGCCATCATTGCACACATATTATTAATAACCCATACTTACTCTTACACTCGAGCTTAATCGCGGGACACCCCTCCCGCGGTAAGGCTAACGGTGCCTCTTTTCTTAGCAGGAGATTCTCTACGATATTCACTTAGTGCAAACATTACCAAGAGAGACGAGCTTATAATTCATTGTGAGTGAGTTCCCTCCCATTAAGCTCGTTCACACCAATTTTGTACTAACATTAGGTACGTTTGTTAGGCGAGTTTTGTTTGGGACAATTATAAGAGAGCCGGGTACAGTGAGTATCAACAGCATGTCGTTGGTATTTCGTTTCAGCGTCTCCCTAACAACACGCCAATAATATATGTTATTCGTCCTTTTTTTCCTTTTAATTTAAAACAAACACATTTTATTCAAATAAAAAAAATTACACTACATAAAAAATACAACATTCAAATAAAAATACAAATTAGGATACGAAAACTCAATCGTCCTATATGTTGTTTTCTTTGTGCATCCATCTAACTTTGTGACTGATATTATCTTATATTTCTCTCACAAATGTAAACAAAGCACTATGAATCTCGTAATTTTTTCATCCTTCAGCTTTTAAAAAGTGTCAATCACAGCACGTTTTTCTTGCGGAATGTCTTTGCATTCCGCATATGCTTTCCTCAAATCTTCTTTTTGTCGCCCATGCTTTGTCAAACAGCCTGGTTACATTGACAATCGCTTCCTGACGAACGGTATCCTCTTCAATTTGTTTCTAAACTAACGATTTCATTTCATCGACGGTATGTGTGAGAGAACAAGCCATAAAATAGAAATTAAAAGATTATGAAATATGGAAGATGATGAAAATGTATGTGAAAGTTTAAAATGTTTAGAAAATAAAAGTTAAATGTGGGTATTTATAGGTGAAAATTGAGAATTTTTAAATTTTTTGGCCGTTGCATTTTGTCACCTTTTATAACGTTACAATTTAAAAGAAAATACCAACGGCATTCCGTGGTTTTGGGGAATGAATGTTGCGCAAACGGCGCCGTGGCCAGTGCAGTTTGGCAGCGCGTTGGTGCATTTTTCGTGGATGGCGGACAAATAACGAACTGTACTGTTCGCTCTAAGGTGTGAAATTGTGGCTGTGACTTTTAAAACACGTATGGTCTCTAAGGTGTGAACATGTGCTGAACATGAAATCCCATATGAAATATCCTTTCCCCATATGAAATATCCTTTCTTTGTTATTTTACTAACGCAACAAATCCAAATGTTTAGATGAACTGATGAAGAGACTGAAAATGCATATCACATGTGTGGGTCTGATAGATTCGATTGATTTTTAGGCATAACACTTGGGTATTGGTTTATTTACTCAAACAATTATTGTATTAATTGTGCAGGGTAAAAACAATCTACATGGGAAGTTATTCCATCTCACACGCCATGCTCGCTATCCCTAAACAAGGTTCAAGTAGATACTGTACAACTTGATATTCTAAACACTTCGCAACTTAATACTAAATAGTTTTCCTTGTATGCTGCAACCATCGCGTTTCAACTTTTATCAAAAATGAGATGCTCATTTTGCTGGTTTATAATTTGTTGCAAGAGTCTACATTTTCGTTACTGCTACTTGTGCTCTTCCTATTTTTGGTTCGACTCGCCTTGTTTATTTGTTTACGATCCGAGCTTCTCAGAAAGTTATTACCTCGAACAGCATTGTTGGTCTTCTTGAAGGCAGCATATGTCTTTTTGCCATCTTAAATCAAAAAACTGATATTTATAATAATACTAATGTTACCTCAATATTTTATTCCAATTTTTCTTTTAATACGGTTGGTCTAGTAGGAATTGTCCCAGACTCCCAGCAAACCCTCTTAAGAGGGCTTGTAAAGGGGGTCGATATGATGGTGTCATGGTTTCGTGCCATGGAACACCCCACTCTATGGTGCTACATACCATACCGTGGTTGGGCTCTTCGTCTCACGCGTCCTAGCTAACAGCCCAAGCGATGGCCACTTTTTATTTTATTTTTTACTTTTTTGTGTTGTATATATATATTAGTGGGTGATGTGTGCCATCTCACGAATTGGATTCGAACCGATATCAAGCGACTTTCCTTTAGTAGATATGTCATCCCCTCATTATACTCCTCCTAGAATCCTTTTAAATGGATTACTAGTTCCTTCCTTCCCAATCAATGTTAACACTATCTTCCTCTCTTGTCATGGCACCAATTTTGCTCATGGCACCACTTTTGTACGGGGAGAGGGGTTTTAGTGTTGTAGTGGATTGTGATGTTATAAGAAAAAGTAATGACGCGCATCACTTTTGCCCATGGCACTAATGGACCCAATGATCTAAAGACACCAATTCGTTTTTTCAACAGTTAGCTACATTTTTTGTCCTTGTGGTTTACCGGATATAACGATTTTGGTCCAATAGTTTAAAATGTAACGGATCTTGTCCGTTTTTTGTCGACCCGTAACACCTTTAGTCCAAACAATAGTTTGATTAACTTTGACTGTTAACTTTGAGGGCATTTTTGTCTTTTTCATATTATTATATCATTAAAGATAACCTGTGGGGCATTTTCTTCTCTATACCACCAACACATATATACCTCCTTTCTTGACTACTGTCAAGAATCAAAAGCTCCACTCAACAATATTCAAAAACGTACCCATTTTCCCAAAACCATATCCACACGTCAACAAACTACAACATACATCACTATTATCCCATCTTCAAACTACAACATCTCAGGTTATAAACTTTTAAGATTTTATAAGTTGCAAACTTAACCCATCATTGATCTTTGAGAAGCACAACTCCTTTTTAATATACGAAAACTTTAAAGAAATATATAAAACAAATCTGTTTCAATCTTTCTCTGTTTCGATTTAAGAAAAACACAACAATTAAAACCTTACCCAAGACCTTTTATAAGATCTTGAAGCCAAATCAGTGGGATTCGAACCAAGCAGAAAAAAAGAAATATAGTTCGTTTAGTGTTCGGTTTACTGGTGGATTAATAAAGAAAGAAAGGTGTCTGTCTAGTTGAGTTTATGATTCGGGCTTCACTCGTCAAGAAAAGAGGTTTATTGTTGTTGCCACACACATCCAGCCACCACCACTCAAAATCACCACCACCCATCACGCCACCACAGATCTGGTGTTTTGGGTGTTGGGTATCACCAACTATCGTCACCACGAGCCACAACAACCACTGAGTTTTTTTGCTAAATAAGAAAGTGCCTTTTTAGTGTTTGATGTATGAAAATGAAGGTAAGGATGAGGGTATGAGATTTGGTTTTGGCTGTGTGATGTTTGTTGATGAAGGTGAAGATGTTATTTGTGTGTTTGATAATGAAGATGAGAGGTGAAGACTATAAAATGATGTGTTTGTGAGTTAATATTTGTGTTTAGTAATAATAATTATATAGCAATAATATGAATAATATTGAAAAAAAGGACTTTAGTCATTTTATGATTTTTTAACGAGTCAAACTAACGGTCAACTAAAAATGGACTAAAGGTGTTACGGGTCGACTAAAAATGAACAGGATCCGTTACATTTTAAACTATTAGACAAAAACCGTTATACCCAGTAAACCACAAGAACAAAAAATGTAGTTAACTGTTTTTTCAATATCCTCATGCAATGTTAATCTTTTAAAAGGCCGTTTGGTTTGTAGATGAGTTTAGGATTAAATTAAAATTATAATTAAGATTTTGATTTGATGTAGAAGAGAGAAAATATAAAATGTAATAAAATAAAATAATTTTATATTATTTTATAATATATTATTAAATTTAGAGACACTATTTAAATATTTAATATAATATATTTATGTCTGGAAATAATTATAGAGTAAGAAATAATTATAGAGTAATAAATCCCAAGATACTAAAACCCAAGAACCAAACGGGTCCTAAATTAACATTTGGGTTCTGTGTATTTATTAAATACATTATTTTCTTTCTAATAATGAGGTGCAAGAGCATAAAGAAGCCAACTAAACAAATTACCAGTATAAAAAGTTCGCATATCAATCCTATTTGACCCTTGTTTTTGGTACACATTACACAATTTCACCATTATACTCGATTTTGCTGCCCTACCAGCTGCAAAAAAATGCCTCCGTCTACCCAAAAGAATATTACAAGAAAAACATATCCACACACTAGAAAAAAAAAAGAACACAATTAGTCTCAACTATAAAAAAATTTATCCATCTTCCAAAACAAGCAAATTATGCCACATTCTTTCCTCAAAAAGGGACCCACACGCGAGAAGCAACCACCACTATTCACTAAACCCCGCTTCAATTAATACGAGCCCATTGGAGGCATCCCAAATGGGGGCAACGGCGGCATTCCCATTCCACCCATGGGCGGTGGTGGGCCATAGCCTCCACCCATTTGGCCGCCACCCATCATACCCGGTGGAGCAGGTAGCGCAAGAGGGAGTAGTTGAGCATACATGTTCTGCAAATAGCGAAATAATTTTATGATCACATTAAGAAGCAAATTTAAAACAGCGTTATAAGATGAGATGAGTAAATACCTGCTGCTTAACGATATCCTGCTCTTCATTCTCCTTGGCTTTATTTTCCTTGATCGATTCTATCTTGTCCTTGATTAGTTCATCAACCTTACCAGTATATTCACGGATAAACTGCAAAAAAACAAATAGTGAGAGTGAGCTTGGAACCACAAACTTAAATTAATCAAAATTCATGAGAATAAAAAGAAATTAGAAGATGAGTTCACCTGAAGCAGATACGGGAAGGCAAAATCGATCATGTTGTTCAACCAGGCAAGCTCAAGGGCAACATCTGGACGAATGAGATCATAACAAACAAAGAGACATGAAGCAAAGCATTCCTTCTTACCCTGCAGAAACAAATACAAGATGTCGTTACCAAATGACCCACTTTTAATTTTGGAAAAGACCAAAGGCCCCTTGGTCCAGCGGTATGCGAGTCACCCATCAACCTAAATGTTGTGGGTTCAAGTCTCGTTCGAGACATGTGAGATAGAATTTGTGAGATAGGTGGTGTAAGTTGTAAAAAGTTTGCCGTTCGAAAAAAAAAATTGGAAAAACCACATATCAAAAAAAGACATCTTTCAATCTCAAAAATCTATGACAAAGACATCCAAGATGATAGGAAGACTATTTATCGCTAAAATTAAAGAAGTATTCAACTGATAAAACTTTCAAAGTTCTACCCATTTCATAGGAATATGTAAATTAGTGACCAAATTAGTCGAGCAAGTGAATCTTATATAACTACGGAGTATAATTTATCATACCTGTTCAATGAAATAAACAAGCAACTCTTCAGCAAGTTCACGATCCCCAGATTGTGAAGCAGTCTCCATTGCATCTTTGTAAACCTTGTCTTTCTTAGACAATGCGATAGACTGCTTCCATCTACCGGCCTTCTTGTAAATATATGCAGCCACACGCCTCATCTCAAGAAGCTCGTGTTTCTCAATCTGCCAGAAACATACACACCATATAGATTAAAGTTTGTATATATAAAACAAAAAATGAAAACCCCAAAGCAATTGAACACACCTTCTGTGCAAGACCAATTTGGTCGAAGTTATCATGTAAATCAATAGATTCACGCAATCGATCGTAATCTTCCTCCTCAACATAGATTTCATTCAATGCCTCGTTCACAGCAGATACATTATTGCTTTGAACTGCAACCATGTATGGTTTCACAAGAGGAAGTTGGCCCGCCTGCAATTCATGAAGTCAGCATAGAATCCATATACATAAGAAAAGGTATTAGAAAACAAATCTGTAGGTTTCCCGCCGTACCTTACGCATAATGTCCACAACACGTGTATGGTCAACACGCAGTGCAAGGACATTGAGAACGTCATTGATAAGGTCGGGATGTTCTTCTAAATAGAAGTGAACGGCCTTGTAATAGAGCTCAACATTTGCCACTTTAACTGCAATATCCTTAAATTGCATATGATCCCAAGCCTCTGGGGAATGATTCATGACGGTTGAGGCAGCATTGTCAAACTCGTCATATTGGATATACAAATATGTTAGTTCCTTCCAGTGTTGTTGCTCATCACAAGCGCGAATTAGCTTTGGAATGTTGAGACGGGTTGAGAAGAGTTTTATATGCTCCATTAACTTCTCGTGGCGGTATCTGGCGTAGAGAACACCCAACTCGGTGAAGATACCCATATGAGCACGTTCTAACCCTAAACCACTTTCCATAAGAGATATCAACTCGTTAAAGCATCCTCTATTTTGGTAGTATTCACTGACCTCTTCCAGATCATCCACCTACAAATTTCAACGAGACCTTTAGAAATTAAGACAACAAATAGTATTCATTACTACTAGACATTCGAAGTTTATAAGTACTCACCTGCACTATAATATTGAGCCCACATATCTGAGCCAAGCGGAACTCCTCGGCATCAACACAGGCGAAGCAAACTTCTTTCCATGTCTTGGCACTATTTGCTTTACGAGCTGCATCAACAGCACCTTGAAACTGTTGCAGCCTCACAAGTGTGACAGCCAGCTTAGCCCAGTTGGAAATGAAGGCATATATTATCTTGGCAGCTTCATACAACGCTTCATCAAACAAGCGATCACCAACATTAGGGAGGTTGGCAACATTTGGCATAAGGATAAATTCCTCAATTTCGCTCAACTTTTCAATCTTTGCATATGCATATATGAGCTCACTGTCCACCCTTGGCTCCTTGGTCTTTTCTCTCACCATCAGAAGATACCTCACCAAATCATTGTAACAATCTGTGTCCTCGGAAGCACGAATAACGTCCAAGAATTGAGTAGCATCCTCAGCACGAATGAATGAATCTATTGCATCACTCACCAGCCCATCTCTGAGTTGAGCTTTAGCCACCTGACTCCAAACAGCATCTTCCTCAACACGGTATGCAAACTCAACAGCCCGTGGAATGCTTTGGATATTATCCAACAAAACATTGACTGCTTGAACATTCAAGTTAAACTTCTTGAATATAGCATATGCTTCTTCGTAAAGTTGTGCCTCTACAGCCACCTCACCAACAGCAGGACCATCAAAGTTGTCTAATCTGTTGATGTAGTCCATGACTCGTGATGGGTCTGCCTTAATGGCTGTCAAGATAAGCAAGTTTTGCAGATTGAAATTGCCACTGAAAGCAGAGTTTTGTAGGACAATTTTCTCAAGAAGCTCAATTAGCTCATGGGGAAGATCAGCAGTCATGAAAGCTTTAACTGCAGCAGAAACCTGCTCGGGGCTCTTGCTCTCAGGCAAAGCAGTAGAGACAACTTGATCAATGAGCTGCCTTCTATATTCATTCTCTGGGTTAAGAACCTTCTCCCAAAGATCACCATCCATCCTCTCAACAACGTATCTATTATTACAATAAGATTAAATATTAGTTGACATAAACACATGTCACATTAATAAGATAGCAAATAATAAAAACCTCAACAAGTCTAGTACCTGGCTTGCAACTTGAACAGAGAGTTCTTGTTTGTGACATTGATAAGTTCATCATCACATTGTCCTCTGCGATATGCAACAACAGCGAGTGTGGGATCACGCTTCTCGCAATATTTTCCCACAACACGCGAATCGTAATATGGGTTGGTAGTAAGGAAGTGCTCTGGGTTGTTATTGCTATCTATGATGATCTTACCCAAAGCATTATGGACATGGACATCTTGGCTTCCCTCGCTCACAAGATGCTCCAAAAACTGAGTTAGTAACCGAAGTCGGTTCCTGTAAGCGACAAGTAAAACATAAGGTTGCAAACTAAGATTGTGCATAGAGCATAAATAAGCGAAGAGACAACCAACCTCTTTTCACACTCGTCCACAAGAGGCTCAACCGGAAGCAGAGAGCGAACTGATAGGATCAAACCTTTGATGAAATCCTCAGGACACTCATCATCTAGAAGTTGTCCTACAACTTGTGGGGCATTCCCAGGGTTGACCTACATAGATACAACATAAGCCCTCATATATAGGCATGTCGGACAGATTTGGATCTGACTGACTAATGATCTGATATGATCCATTAGCTGATAGAGTGATAGATCATGATTTGACTCAACCCAAGTAATAATCTAAAAACAGGTTAGATTCTAAAACTTTCTATGACTAATCGGAGAATGAACAAGAAAATATGAGTTAAATATAACTATATTATTAATTATTAATTGGCATTTTTTCCTTTTAAATCTTAAAGGGATCACGAACTGAACCAAGCATTGATCTGACTACATAATATGATTCACCGGATCACTTGGTTTAAGTTTTTTGAGCCGTTGTAGTAGATCCGATCCAAGTCAAAACCAGACACATTAATATGTCAGATATACCGCCAATTCCAACCCAACACAAATGGATAAAAATTTATTATGAACTCTTTGCGAGGGACCATACCTTCTGAACATAACCTTCGATATACCGAAGCATGTTGTTGGTATAGAGGTAGTGGGTGAGATCTGGAACAAAGCCAAAACGGTCACAGACATTAATTAACGGCCTTGCATCAGGAAGCTTGGCTTCCATCAGGAAGTTTTTGGCCTTCTCAGCATCATAGAAATTAGATTCCCTTGTTACGCGCTCAACCTCCTTGATTTGGCCCGTCTTTGCAGCCGCCTCAATGTACTTAAAGTGTATGTCCGGATCCTCACTGTGATGTTGAATGTAAGTAAATGCAAGTTCACGTCACAATGCAAGATATCAAACATTGAGAGTAGCATTTTGGCGCACAGTGCGGCATTCAAAAGAATTACCTGGAGCTCAAATATGACCCCAAAAAGAAGTAAAGACCTTCATACGATTTAAATTGCTCAAAAAGTTTAATGCATGCTTCCACTCCCAGCTGCTCACAATATTCCTTAGCAACCTACAATCCATAGAATAGTATCAGTCGCCAGCAAATTACTCTACATGTTTGACTTAGAAGTTCAAATAATAACCAGTAACATTAAAAATAGCCATTGTTACCTGAACTATTATCTGAAGGTTTCCTCTCAGATTGACCAGTAAAAGATCCTTCATGCACTCTAGCGCCCATTCCTTTGATAGAGTCCCAAAAAACTCTACAAGAGACTATAAAAAAGAAAGCTAGTCGGGTACCATTCATGCTAAATGCTATTAGGTACACAAGTAGAAAAATAACAAACCTGTGGCTCTATTGCATGAGTATTCACAATAACACGTTTGATATCCGGCAATTCACTGTAATGCTGCAAAAATAACGAAGTTTCAACCAAACAGATGATACAGATTTGAAAGAATAACATACAAGTTTCTGAACATTGGCCAACCTGAAGAGCTCGAACGTAAAGACCTGCTTTCTCACAAAGTTGGGCAATCCGAGGACGATCATAGTGACTAAACATACCATTAGCCAATATGGCATCAGCAACGTTTGGGAATGTAACAAGATTAATTTCAAGAACCTGTGTATATTAAGAAACTTGTGAGCCCATAGGTATCCAAGATGGCTAAAGAGTACTGTAGTAGTTCATCAGCAGCAGATATATGTAACCTTAGTTTGGAGGTGAGCATGTTCTGGCAAATTGGGCTTCAAAACATCCAAGAGAAAAGCTGTCGCCTCTCGTATCAAGTTCCTCTGAAGAGATGGAATCAATGCATTTAATACTGGTTACAAAGAAGTTCTTTTCTTGATACTAAAGATTGTTTAAGAGAATACATTAATACATAATTAACATATTAACAAACCTGAAGAAAGAGATCTGTGATGGTATTGTAATCAACAGGACAACCTCCTTCCATTTGTGACATCATTAAAGCAAAATTAACAGCTCCCTGAAGAAAGAAGCAAGGTCATAAGTTTTGCTTTCATTCATTTAAAATTACGGCAGCCCAAATTATACTTTTATCAATTTTGAGAAAGCAAATCGAAGTTTGATTTAAAAAACAAAAGCCATGGATGAATGAACATTTCTGGTAGTGGTTAAAACGTTCACAACCGAACTATTTACTAAAAAGAAATAATACCTGAGGGTCTGATCGAAGAATTGTTTGCAGAAGGAATAAATAATCAGGTGTATACCCAACCTGTGTCAAATCAGCATAAATTTTATAAGAAATTGTGGCACTTTGAAGAATATTCATATTCTATTTACAAAGAACTCGTATAATTTACAGTAGCACCGGCATATTACTGCAATGAGAGTAACACCTACCTGCTTGGAGTAAATCAGAATTTTGTCAAACTCCCTTCGCTCAGCAAAAGCAGCCACGACTTTCGGTGTTGCTCGAGCTTTGATGTATATTTTTAATGCGAGATCATTGTCTACAGTCTACACAGTTTGAGAAAGAAAATTGGTAAAAAACGAGAATATTTTGCAGATGTACGTAAAACCATAATATTTTCGACATCTATAAATCATACCTTTACAAGGTCTCCGAGTTCCTCACTGCATTCCAGCTTGTCTTCAGCTAACCAATTCTCTAGTAGATTCTTCTTGTTCTGATTGACAACTAAGCGTGAGAGTTCCAAGGATTCAAATGCATTCAGTTTTCCTTTTGTCAGAAGGGTCCCGAAGTACTGCAGTAATGGTGGTGTTTGTCCAGCTTGCACAGGAACACTCTGCAATCAAATACATGAAGGTTAAAATCTCAAAACAGCTAAAAAACTTAATAAAATAGCATCAACATAGAGGTTACTCACAAGTCGCAACTGAAAAAGTAGAATACCTGAAATTTTGCAACAGTATCTGGTGTACGGAGGATGCCTTGAGGAGATTCTGCAGCAAGCTCGGCAGCCTCTTTGTACTTTGTTTGAGCAAACAGCTCTTGGAAACGTTGAACAACCTAAAATACACACATGTCAATTAGTTGATAACTGTTAATGAAGAAAATGGCTGACCGATACCCACGCGTCATTAAAAACAACAAAGTTGGGTAATTCTTTATAACTAACTACAAATTTTACAAGGCAATAGAAGAAAGAACCTCAACTAATTCACATACCAAGGGCATCCGTTTAGTTTGACAAGACAAAGGCAAATGCTATGAAGAAAATGGCTGACCGATACCCACGCGTCATTAAAAACAACAAAGTTGGGTAATTCTTTATAACTAACTACAAATTTTACGAGGCAATAGAAGAAAGAACCTCAACTAATTCACATACCAAGGGCATCCGTTTAGTTTTTTTAAATAGCATTTGCGTACTGTAAGATTCCTATGAAAGGAATATGACTTTGATTATGATGTCATAGCATTTGCCATTGTCTTGTCACAAGAACTGACACAGTGACACTGGTGATATTTTAGAGCAAAATAACTTCCACTTCTAATGATTTAATATAGAAATCTAACACAAACTATTCCTCTCAACTTTAAGAATTCATAATGGCATCAATAGTCCAAACACTGGCAAAAGAGACTAAGAGAGAATGAATATATCAAAAGAATTATACAAAAAGTTTACCAAATTTTCTGCTCCAGGCAGGTTTCCTCGTTTGGCAAGACTGACAGCAAGCTCCAGGTTGTTTAGCTGCGAAAGTACTTCGAATTCACACACCGATAGCAAAATGGGCATATCAACCAATGATACAAGAAGCTTTTAAACTTACCTGTCCACTAACAAAAGGCACAATTGTTGCTTCATTTACGGTTGCGAGTAACACCTGTCCACGTCTATTAACAGCATAGAATCCCCCAACTGACGTAGCTTCAGATGCCAAGAAAATAGGATCTGGGCTAATTCTATTTCTATAAACTGCAGTAGCGGTTTCAAGATCATATACAAATAGAAGCCCCAGTTTGGTGATGACATAAATCAAACCATACTTATGGGATATCTGCAAATTTAGAAATAAATATGTTAGGTCATATTGCAGCAAACCATCTCAGAGAGACAGAGACAACAGCGACATTAGTTACCTGCATGGCAACTGGAAAATCATCTGCGAAATCAGGAGGGAAAAAGAGATCTGCTTGTTTTTTGGTAAACGAAGGCTTCCCTGCATATTTATTTCCAGTTGAAGACGGAAAAAATATTAGATGAATATCAAACTTACATAAGTTATTTTTAGGACTAAAAGAAACATTGAAGACACAAAACATGTGTAGAGGACCGCACCTGGCTGGGCACCTAGCTCAATGACATGCAGCTTGGATGTAACCTGTCCAGCATTCGAGCTTTTGGTTGCAAAAGAAATAAGAATGGAAGGATTCTCATTGCCAGGAACCTGAACGGAACATAGTAATGTCAATATATAATACTTACAGATGACACTCTAATATATGTAGTTCCCACGTATGATTTAACGTGAAAAAGTATCCATACTTTCAAAGTAGCAAACGATGCTGCATGTGCCTCAAGAGCTTGACTCCGCTGCTGATCAACAGAAAAGAGCTGCATATTTCCTTTGACTAGCTGCGGTCTCTGTCAATATTGAAAACATAGGCAGGTTATAGAATATATCAACATATAAAACTCGACTCAAACTTAAAGGAGGTGACCTTGGTGTAAAGGTTTGCATAAATTACTGAACTTGGTAAAAATCTTGACAGACTTGTTCAGAAGTCCACCTAATTGATTTCTGATCTCCTTCCGAAGGATATGCTCTTTATTGGAATAATTCAGAAATTAGAACATTATCGGCTAGTAAATCATCTAGACACCTTGGAGCAAAAGGGCGAGAGGATAACTCCAAGATGCCAATTTACAAATTTGTTTAAAGAGAAAGTGATTGATCCCACGTTCATGTCCTATGCAAAGTAATGATTAAAAAAGAAATCAGGAAGCCAATCTAAACCACGTTTACACTCCATGCTTTGTCTGAAATGTTATATTTGGGCAGTCACATATACATTCCGATTGCTAAACATTTTATCACCAGGTCTACTAGCAATAAAATGACATAAATATACAAAGCTTTTACGGTTGTCCAACATTCTTAACTGCAGTCACCACCTAAAGTAAAGATACTAGATTCTATACCAGAAGAAATTATATATGGACATATCTATGAAAAGGGAGCATCTTCCACGCAGTGAATATGTCTTTCTACCCACACAATAAATGCACAGCTATCATTTCATGTCAAATAATTTGATAATCGATATGGTCCTCATATTACATTAGAACATCACATCAAGTTGTAACCCTTATGAAAAAATTTAATCCACATAAAAACCATTATAAGATCACAATATAATCATTTTAGAGTAACAACACACCTCAGGTGAGCCAGGAGCGATTCCAATCAACACCAGCCATTTCTCGGTTGGATCACATTTATAATTAATAATCTGATTGTTCGATAAATTGGCTGTCCTATCAAACATCTTCACAGGTTCAGAGTCACCTGTGTAGAAAAAAATTAGTTACAAGTATAAAAAATAGTCTCTTTATTACATATAATATAAAAGGGAAACAAAAAAAGTGTACCTTCAAGAGACCAATGATATACCGAGGTCTGGGTTACCATGCCCAACATCTTAGGTGTAATCCACTTCCAAAAGACAACCTGAAGATGGAATTATAATGAAGTCACAAAAACATCAGTATTGGCAACAAAAAAGTAGAAATACGATAAATCATTTAATGATAATATAGATAAAGTTGCCACCTGCTCGGGCATCTGATGAGACTTCATTTTAGCTTTCATCTCAATATTGAATATCTGCAAATGATCTTGAGTTGTCCCGGGAAGTTGAGCTGTAAGATAATTAGAGTGTTGGTTAGCTTTATAGCGATGGTCTGAAACTAACCTTGCTGTTTCTCTAAGAACCTTGTTACAAGCTGTTTTTTAACTAAGTTTTCCAATGAAAAATATTACGAGTTCTCTATTTTGGCAGTCCTCGAGAGCTTACATTTTTTTCAAAACTTTCCTAGACTCGTTACTAAGGTAACAAGATATGCAAGCATTACAGTACCCCTCAATACTTCCAACATGTTAAGAATAGTTCAGTAGACGCCAATTTGAACCAAAACCATGTATATAGATACAAGAATAATGAAACCAGATTGCAAATTATATTGGTTGCCAAGAAGCTAAAAGTAACATATTTATCAGTTCGTATATCAAAGGGCGAGACAGCATAAAAAAAAAATTTGTACCTTTAAGAGCCAAAATTTTGGAAATTGGATTCATAAGAGCCGAATCAGCGGTAATCGGCCTCCTCAACGGCTGCATCGGCATGCTCATATCAATAATCACTACACTATTCTGAGGCGACGTCTCCCTAACACAAATAAACTTATCCGACTCCATCGTCACATTCGTAAACGTAATAAACTGCGGATTGATCCCTATACTCGGCAACTGCAACAGCAACAACACACAATTCAAAATCAAATCACTTAAAAGTTAAAACTACGCTTTCATAACTCCATCAATCATTCAGTTCCACAGATCTATCGAATTTAATCATAAAACCGAAATTCTGCTCATGAGGGTAAAGTTACACAAAATACACTTCTCCTATAGTCCTATACACTGTACGTCTACTAACTATCAGAAACTTACTTATCAATTAGACTACAATCTCATAAACAAGCTTGAAATAAACACATCAATTACTTTATACCACAGATCTAAACAAATCTCCCACATTTATACATCGCATCGAGTCCAAACCATCAAATTATCTGAATTAATCTCGGTTTCGATACATCAAAGCGCCGTCTACTCATACTACACATCTAAACATCACGAGATCCAATAACCTAATTACACGATTTCATCTAAACTGATAACAAACTATGTAAAATAAAACAATATTCACAACTTAAATGAGAACTATCATAGGACAAAGAATTAGAAAAGCAAGTGATTTTAGTATTAAATGTACTAAAATCTCATTGTTTAGTTATACGGGTAAACTTGAATAAGCGAAAAACTATCACCTGAAGTCGGACCTATTAAGAGTTGACCTAAATAAGGTCTATAACACATATCAACCTGAGTCGAGTAACCTTATTGTTGGATCCCACTCTAGATAGATCTTTACTGCCTGTTAAGGATGGTGATTAACCTATGTAATCACAAGCTAATCACAAGAGAGACTCTTGCTTTGAAAAGCTAATGTCTACGCGGAATATAGACACAACTAATAAGAAGAACAGGACTAATAAAAACTAAAGGATCCTTCTATGGATTTCTATTAATGAATAAGTAGAATAGAATTGTGTTTTCTGAGATTACTTACAATTCCCTAACCCGTGGGTTTTTATAGAGGTGAAACCCTAAACGGCATTTACTCAAAATGCGTGAGATTGATATGCATGAATATCTTCCTTATTTAGCTCATGCATATCCTCATCTCTAACTAACTAAAATCTTATCCTGGAATAACTATTTGACTCTACCAGGACTAAGTATTCTACCAGTAGGAACTAAACTTAGCCTACCAGTACTAACTATGATAATAACCTACCAGCAGGAACTACATACCTGCAGTAGGAACTACTACTCTACCAGTAGGAACTACATACCTACTAGTAGAAACTAAGTATTACAAATATTCCTAACACCTGTTCTTTATGTTTCTTTGGCACCCTTAAAACTGGTGATTCACGAAAACAAATGTAATGTATGTTGCTATTGTTTTTTTTAAAGGGAGCACATGAAGAAACATTGTGGTGTACTCGTCGATGTAAAAGATGAACAATTAGGAAGAGCTCGTTGGAGTGCTTGTAAGGCTATGAGAAATCACTAGGAATGGGCTACCATCGATGAAAAAAGACGCGAGTAATAACAATGTGTCATCGTTGTTGTAGTAGGACACTAAAGGGGATGGTCTGATTATGTAGGTCTCTTGAGGGTGTAAAAGGTACATGATAATTGTATTCTTTTCATTTACAGTTTTAGACGGTTACTCCAGTGCTAACCACTCTTTCATAACACCATCATAAAAGGATCCTAGTAAGCAATTGAACGTAAAACAAAAAACTAATAAAGACAAACAAACGCACATCACAAACTCGTTAACATTGTTATTAAATCACATGATTAGAACTTACGACCAAAAAGTTATAAAACATTTTAGCTACGCTTGTAAATCTTAATTCAAATGACAATAATTACATATTATCTCAAACGAGCAATCAAGTTGATTCGACAAACACTAATATGTCACATCAATTGCGCATAATGCATGATATGCTTCTAAACATGCAATTTTTTTCTTTCTTTTACACTATAATTGTCAACTGTTAATTGCTCTTTGTCTTCCCACTTATCTCCCCTTTGTTAGTTATCTTGATTACTCACGTTTTAGCCATCACGCACTCAATATGTTTTACCAATCATTTCTCTCGATAAATATATAACAAGTAACATAAATTTGTGTTTTTAATACAAACTAAAAAAGGCTCACTCTCGGATTTAGAGTGATGCCTCAAGTCTCTTCCTTAAACGGGTGCAAGATTTTCTATATATGTGTATAAAGTATATAATATCAAAAAAAATTACCCCATCTGCTTATGTAAGGTATGTAAAATGTGATTAAAATGTGTGTTTAGGATGGTTGTATAGTTTGGTTTCTCTTGTTGAACGGTATGGACCCAAAAGGATGATTAAGAATAAAGAGTTTGGGTAACACTTAAACAAACCATAAGTGTGTGTGTGTGTGTTCATCGTGTGAAACAGTGTGTGTGAAATATTGAGAGGATGTGGATCCTTTTGCATGCGTGGGGTGCTCTCTATTTATCAAGGTTATAAATAGCGTGAGGCGTGGCGTGACGGCATGACCAAGCCTCACGCCTTTGCGAGCCATGACGAGTCATGGCGTTTTTAAGGCGTGACTTAAGGCGGCACAAAATATGAAAATATTTATAAATTTATATATTTATATCATATTACAAATATATTGAGTTTACAAAAAGTGTCATACATAAGGAATAAAGTCAAGAAACTATCTTTGCATGTAATCTTTTTCATTTCTATATAAAAATACAATTTTTATCGAAATTGAATTCAAAAAAGTCTCCACGCATCACATTTTATCGCGTCTTATCACGTTTTTTCACTCCCCATCTCACGTCAAGCCTTAAGCCCAAGCCTTGGTCTATTGCGTGGCGTGAAGGTCATGCCTCGCGCCTTTGCGTGGCCTTTGCGAGGCCTTTGCGAGCCTTTTAGAACCATGTTATTTATAGAGAAGCATCTAAGGTTTTGTGGGGGTGGACCTAAGTGGATGATCAACGATTGTAAGCACGCCAGGTTTTGATCATTTGATGGGCAAATAAGGATGACATATGGCATTCCCTCATTGGTTTAGTACGCTGTGTATGTGGTCATGTCCATCTCCTCTATTTTTGCTTGTGTGTCTTCCATTGTCATACGTGAGATCGTACATCATAACAGTTAGTGACAGTGCGGAGACAAATGTCTCATGCATGTTGTGTAAAATATAGGAAAAAAAATGTGTGCATTCCTATTTTTGGTACATATGGTTAATTTAAACTAAACTAAACAAACTAAATACAAGTCAGTCTGGTGAATACGCCGTATCATGTACATGAATACGCCGTATTGCCAGAACTGACAATAATGTTTTTAAAGTGCATAAAAAGTAAAGACTACTAACGTCCAGACAATCAATACGTCGTATGGTATGGAGCGAATACGCCGTATTGATGTCTGGGAAGACATACTCGATTAAATTAAATAACATTCCGGGTTGTATCCCAGGAAGCACTTTTGTTTACAACGAAGTTTTTAAGTTAAACTTTTCTTCAGCTTCTTTTTCACTCAGCTCTAGTTACCATCCATCCTTCGTCCATCATGCGAAAGATTTCCTGGTATGCTCGGCACGCCTCTTCTCTTGTGATTGTAAGATCATCGTATTCATCTTCTTTTACAGTAACATATTCTTCGTCTTGTCTGAATGAATACTTGATCATCTTGAATCTTCTCATATTACACACCGGTAGTTCGTGAGCTTCACATAACTCTTGTCTTTCATCATGATTTTCATTCTCATATTCTATTTCATCGTGATCTTGGTAGGTAATCTCATGGCTTTCCTATCTTCTCCAACCATCATTGCTTGATTCTTCATCACTGATTGAGCCTTCCATGATAGCTTTATTTCTTAAAGCTTCATCTTTTAGTTCGTTATTGTCTAAAGCCTCGTACCATTCAAGGTCTTGGTAATGGAGCGAGTTTCCAATATGGTAAGCTCCGGGCAAATTTCCTCCATTACAATAACCATTCTCTCTCCAACTATAGGTTGGCCATTCCGAACATCTAGTCTTATAATTGAAAGGTTTGCAATCGTGTTTGACTGGTTTTGGCTCCTTCCATATTCCATTATCGAGCCATGGTTTATCATATATCCATGGTACATTCTTGTTCCATTCATAGATCCAGTCGTATTTGTAATCTTCATAGGTTTTAAACCCCATAATATCCTTTGTAAGTAAGTCTGGATCTACTTTGAGAAGGTAGTTAAATTGAGCGAATGCCAAACAAAGAGGTGTCTCGTAGTCAAAAACGTCAGTTTTCTATCTTAAAGATTTCGGAAGTTTCTTCATCCTTGTCACTCCATTACTCTTCAAGATAAGAAGATTCATCATCATATTCTCAATTTCATCACACCCATTTTACATAATCCCACAAAGCCATTTGATAAATATATCCACCATTTTTATAGTTTACGAACTTGTAGCCACCAGCCTTCGAATCTTAGATTGGTTGGGTCCCATTTTATTATGGGAGTGTTATTTCCCTCGATGATAGAAGGCGAGTAGTATTTTCCAAAAAATTTAGCAGTTAAGTCGACCCAACAAGTGATTGATTCTTTGGTTCTATCAAACCATCTCAGTGCACCTCCAGCTAATGAGATTGGGAAAACAACAATTCTCAGTTTATCATGATCTACATTGGGTAATTTGATTGGGTCAATAACTTTTAGGTAGTATTCAATATGTTCAACTACATCTTCCTTGTTTGTTCCACTAAAAGCATTATTGTGCAGATCATCTAAGAATTTTCCTTTCAGCTCATAAGCATTTTTTCCCGTTAACTATAATACTTGTAATCTCAGAATAGTAATTTGCTTTGTCATTAGGCCCAAATGTTTCCATACTTGACTTCTTTCCCTTGTCTGCCATCACTTCTTCAATCGACTAGCTCTGATAAGTATGTCTTGTAACACAGTTAAAATATCACATGGGGGGGGAGAGATTTGCTCCTGAAGAAAGATAGAGCAAATCCTGCTGAAATCAAATATAAAAACTTAGGATTTTGATTATGTTCCAGATGATCGATACGCCGTATCCAATATAAGTGAATACGCCGTATTAATCCTTTGAATGAATACGCTGTATTAGATAGAAAGTTGATACGCTGTATCCAAAGGAAGTGGATACGCCGTATCGAGTTATCGACCATGGGGAAAAAAAAAATAAAAAAGAAAAAAAAAACAGTGTAATAGGAAAACAAATAAATAAACACCACAAATAATAAGCAAACAATTAATCTAACAAATATACAGAATATACAGAATATACAAGAATATACACTAATCTAATTAATACTACTCCTAAAGGTTATATCTAATGTTAAAAACCAAAATATAAAATAAAATCAAGATTAAATTTTCACTCCCTTGCAGCGGCACCAAAAACTTGATGTGTCATTGTGTGGTGTATATTTTTATGATTCAAGTTTTAAATTTATATTTTGCTGACTTAACCAAAAACAACACTTAAAACGGGCCATGTACCGTCCGGTGGTATATACGTGGTAATATGGTGTCAAATACTTGAAGCGAGGTTAATCTCTCAATGTTATTTATATTTGGATTTTTGTTTTTTTTTTTTTTGTGTGTGTGAGGGGGTGTTAAAATAAAAATCTAATCTAGTTAATTCAATCTAAGTCAACTATGCTAATCCTATGTTTGTTCTAATCCTAATTCTAACAAGTAAAAAGGGGGGTTTTCAGCCTGAGAGACTGGCACGGGTTGGTTGGTGACTACAATCAATTCAAGACACTTTAACTTACGCAAGCAAATTAACAAAAGATAAAAGAGCAGTCAACCCTATGAGAAAACTGTATTAGCCATCTAATCCGATTAGAAGTGGCTTGTTTTATTTCAGTGCAATGATTACTCTTATCTCGAAGAGGCATATCATCTTAGACCTTAGGCAGACACTTCAATCCTTAAGTCCTAGACACATTAGTTCTGTCACAATTAAAGCATCCGCATAAAGCATCCTTATTTGATAATTATAATCTATCTTAGGGATTAAAGCAATGGTGATCTTGTTAAACCCTAGCTCATAGAGACTTTACCCACTTACTACTTAATGGTAATTTATACTCTAGTAGTCCACTTGTCCAACTATCCAATGGAATCAGAACATTATTTGTTGAATTATCTAGATTCACCTACTAGTCAACATGCTCAATAAACCAAAGGCAATACCCGATTAACTAGTTAAGCCAGAAGCGTATCCTTAGCACGAATTTAGAAGGACAATATTTGTGATCCTATGATTCTAGATGTTTAAATTACTATATGGAGAGCTATCCCGGCATCTAGATTACTCGGTCCGTATCACTAGATCCAGTTGAATGATAGGTCGCATACAAAAGCACGTAAACAAGTATATTAATAAACATAAACAAGCATACATCGATAAATTAAGCAATCGAGATATAAACAAAACCAAACATTCAGATCTTCATAATAATGGCTAATACCCGAAGGTATTAGCATTCAAACATCATAATTAATACAAGATTAATTGTTTTAGCCAAGGTAAACTAACCGAGTTAACGAATGATACCAAAAACTAAACGATTACAAAAGTATAAGAAATTACACGTTGTCTTCTATGGATTGGAATGCGTTGCAAGACCTCTTCTGCTCTTTTTCTCCTCTAAAAATTGACTTTTGTGGTTTAGGTATCGAGAATACGATTTAGCACACCTAAAACTTGTTTTTGAGTTTTGTATTTATAGGGTCTAAAGTCGGTGTCGATACGACGTATCCAAGGTTTTGGATACGACGTATTGTAGTTTCTTTGAGTAGGGAGTACGTTTGATATCTTCCAAAATATTTTATTCCTGTATAGCTTAAATACATCGTATTGCCTTTCCTGGATACGGCGTATTAGACTTGTTTCCTTTGTGGTCTTTGGTGAGTGCAGGCACAGATACGCCGTATCTTCCTTGATGGATACGACATATTGGTTGTTAGAATAGTTAATCTTCAAAATATCTTCGTTTAAGCTCCAGAATGCACGCCTTTTGCTATTATTCACCAAGTACTCCGTAAATACTACAATTCTCAAATATAAGTGATTAAGTAACAATTCTTTGCAATAATTATACAAAATGGTTTAATTACATAGGATAAATGATGCTAAAAAATAGATGTTATTTGATTTCATCACTAATCTTTTACCACCTCGCAAGAGGTTATGAGATTCATACTCACCCGAGGATAGCAAAGAGGAGCATATGGAGATTGGTATTGTTGATGCAGAGGCTATTGCAGATTTGGGTATTGGTGATAGAGTTGGAGTTGATACTAAGGATGGTATAGGTATGGGAGTTAAGATTTCTGCTAGTAATATTAGAGAGGACGAGGAGGAGTTTGAGGCAGAGGCTAGTGCGAGAGGCACGATAGAGATTGATGTAGATCCATTGGTAACTGGTGGTATTTTTGAGTACACTAGAAGAGATGCTCCTGATCTTGAGGGTACTCTTTATGATATAGTTAACTACATGCTGGAGGTTCCTCTTGAGAGGATTACTGAGTTTGAGACTGCTTAGAGACAGTTGGAGGCTCGTCAGTTGATGACTAGCAAAGAGAGAGCTGGTTTGACTGATAGGATTAGGAGGTTAGGACGGGAGAACCTAAGGGTTCGAGCTTTGTCGTGTATCGAGAGAGATCGGGTTAACAGTCTTCGGGATTACATGGCATTGTCTCAGGAGGAGTTTCATCAGATTTGAGGGATCATGATGGATGGTCGGAAGGGACTTAGGGATGAGGTCGCTTTTGAGAGGCGTTTGGATTTCGCCCCTAGTTTGGTAGACCATAGTTATGTAGGACATTAGACTAATGGTTAGTTCTAAATGTTAGTAGTAAGAATATTGTAAATCAATTACCCCGTCATGGGTTGATTGTAACCAAACTCGATTCTAATATATATATATATATATATATATATATAAATATATTATATACATATATATATATATACTATCTATATATATATATATATAAATATATATAATATATGAAATCTTATTCTACTATTCCATTGTGTGTTCATCTTTAATACGATATTGTTATTTATTCGTTCTGGCAAAACGTGTTGTTATTATATTTTATTTCATATTATGTATTTAATTCTCGTTATAAGTCACCGTAGATCGTTTCGAATCTCATCATGTGTTATGTCTTGTGGCTAGGCATTGCTTTAACTATGAGGCAACATGTTGATGCCCATATAATAGATCTTGCTAGCATGATAAGCTTAATTGTATGAATAAAATTCAAAACAACTATGACAAAAACTTTGATTATGAATATCAAAGACTATGCAGAATCTACGTCAAGGATACTGAGAAGAAATTTCAATGAAACAGGAATAACAAACACATATTTACTAAACTTTGTTCCTCAATATAAAACAAACACTCTTAATAGTGTTAGGGTTTACAAAACCTTGAAGCTATGAATAACACTATGAACTTTGATATGGCTTGATACAATTTTGGTACATCAAACTCTATACCCTAGGACTTCCTTTTATACACCAAGGAGTCCTAACAAGCTTATAATAAAAAATTTTTTTTTTTATTTTTTTTGTTTTTTTTCTTTAACAGAAAATATCCTTAGGGATACATTTTTATAAACTTCTAAAGGCTACTTGAGGACAAGTAGGATTCAAGTGGGGGATATTTGATGACATCAAAAAACGTCTATTTTATAGCATCATTTATCTTATGTTATTAACCCATTTTGTATAGTTATTGCAAAGAATTATTACTTAATCATTTATATTTGAGAATTGTAGTAATTATGGAGAAATTGGTGAAAGTTAGTAAAAGGCGCGCATTCTGGAGCTTAAATAAAGATATTTTGAAGATTGCTATTCTGAAGACCAATACGTCGTATCCATCAAGGAAGATACGGCGTATCCGTGCCTGCACTCACCAAAGACCACTCATGAATAAAGATCAATACGCCGTATCCAGAAGACTCAATACGTCGTATTCAAGATATGGAATCAATATAATATTCTGGAAGATATCAAGCGTGGTCCCTACTCTAAGAAATCCCTAATACGCCGTATCCAACTCTTGGATACGCTGTATCCAACCGACTTCCAGACCCTATAAATACAAAACTCAAAAACAAGTTTTAAGTGTGCTAAATCATATTCTCGATACCTAAACCAGAAAAGTCAATTTTCAGAGGAGAAACAGAGCAGAAGAGGTCGAGCAACGTATTCAATTCCATAGAAGACAACGTGTAATTCCATATACTTTAGTAATCGTTCAGTTTTTGGTATCATTCGTTAACTCAGTTAGTTTACCTTGGCTAAATAATTACTCTTGTATTTATTATGACGTTTGAAGGCTAATACCTTCGGGTATTAGCCATTATTATGAAGATTTAAATGTTTGGTATTTGTTTATCTCGATTTCTTAATTTATCATTGAGTGCTTGTTTATGTTTATCAATTTATACTTGTTTACGCGCTTTTGTAAGCGACCTATCATTCAACTGGATCGAGTGAAGCGAACCAAGTAGATCTAGAGTCCGGGATAGCTTTCCATATAGTGATTTATACATCTAGAATCATAGTTACTAAAATATTATCCTTTTAAGTCTATGTCTAAGATACGCTTCGGGCTTAACTAGTTAATTGATATTGCCAATGGTTTATTGATCGTGTTGACTAGCAGGTGACATAGATAATTCAACAAGTAAACTTCTAATTCCATTGGATAGTTGGATAAGTGGACTACTAGTGTATAAATTGCTATTAAGCGGTAAGTGGGTAAAGTCTCTATGAGCTAGGGTTTAACAAGATCACCATTGCTTAAATCCCTAAGATAGATTATAATCAGCAAATAAGGATGCTTTATGCGGATGCTTTAATTGTGACAGAATTAATGTGTCTAGGTATTAGGATGATGTAACACCTAAGTCTTAAGAATGATATGCCACCTCGAGAGAAGAAATCATTGCACTAAATAAACAAACCAACGTTATAATCGGATTAATAATGGTTAATACAGTTTTCTTATATAAGGTTAGACCAATCTTTTATCTTTTGTTTATTAGCTTGCGTGGGTAAAAGTGCCTTAAATTTTTTATAGACACCAACCAAATCGTGTCAGTCTCTCAGGCTGAAAACCCTCCTTTCCCCGTTAGAATTAGGATTTAGACTAACATAGGTTTAAATAGGTTTAAAATATAATATAATTAACATAGATTAGATAACCAAGATATTAATTAAATTGATAGATTTAACCTCGCTTCAAGTGTTCGACGCCCTACTTATCACGAAGCTACTACCGATCGGGTACACTACCCGTTAAAGTGTTGTTTTTGGTTTAGTCGGCAAAATATAAATTTAAAACTTGAATCTTCTTAAATATACCATACAACGACATCACATCAACATCATATAAGAAACTAAACGTTTGAGACGAAGATGCTTCAACTACGATTGTTTCCACATGAATTATGGGTGTAGATCTTTCCATTTATGATATTATTTGGGTCACTTATGATATCACATTTCCTAAGAAAATACATTTTACAAGAAAATACTAGATTAAAAAATGAGGCCATGGATGAAAAATGTCCATGTCGTACATATGGTCATATGTCCATGCCAAATATTCTCATCTTTTGGACACATGCACCCTTTTTCTCCAACTTTTTAAATAAACCACCTATATTATGTGTTTGATTTTAGTCTTGTGTTACACAATCGAGGTTTTCCAACTTTTCAAAGCAAGCACTCAATCATATTATTCATTATCTATGAGATACTTCAACTACTATTGTTTTTTCAAAATTTGTTGATCGATTCATTATTATGTAATGAAATATAATAATTTGTAATTTAATAATTTTCAATTTAATGAAATGTAATTTTTATGGTACTACATAGACGTTGCAATGTAATGTGATGTGTAGTTAACATAATTTATGATAACTTGTATTAAAAACAAACACGATGTAGAACCGTAGAGGGGGGTGAATACGGTTATTTTGACTTCTTCAAAGTTTTTAAAACTTCAAGTCACAAATAACCATGTGGTGTAATGATATACTTGGAGATAAAGACAATAAGTAGATAGATAGATGTATAGATAGAGAGAGAGAGAGACCACGATATATACTAGTTTAGGATGGGGGGTTTAGACCATCTGTACGTCCAGTTGCGAATCCACGACACGATACTATTACTCTAGTATAATCCTTATGGTGGACTAAAAACCGTATTACACCTTTGCTCCACCGATATGCACTAAGATCGGCGCTCACTAAAAAGAGCAACTCTCTACGGTATTCCGCCCTCGGAAATCCCCCTAAGAACCCGTGATTCGACTTAACCTCTAGGATCACTTAGATCGACTAGGACCACTAAGAACTTCCCATTGGAAGCTTACCAAACCTCAACTAGATCCCTAGTGATCTAGGCTTGATCACAAAGATACAAGACTTCCTTTACAACCAAATTGAATGATAAGTTGATTTAAGAATCAATCCCTAACCTAGCCTAGAGTCTCGATTCTAAAAGAAAGGGTATAAGAAAGAAGACCTTCGACTACTAACACACAAGTATGGATTAAGTACTTGTGTGTTTCTGATAACATTAAATATTTGATACTTTTTAGTGTCAATTTTCCCCTAAAAATACTTGCAATTATCTTATAAATACTTGAATTTGATACATTTACTGTTATTTAGTTGTTTTTAGGTAAACTGCAAGTATATGGCATGAAACACAGAAAATGGACGTAAGAATGAAGAAAACATGGATTCTTACAAGACTTTACGGTGTAACACGTAACCCCTATGATAGTGTTACGCCGTAACATATTCAAGGCAAGACACGTCATCCAGTAACATTACGGCTTAACCAAACATAAGGTTTACGCCGTAACATTATTATTATGGAAAGCTGAGTCATCCGAGTCAGCATTACGCCGTAATAAGGCTAATTAGTTACGCCGTAACATATTTTATACCTACAACATGGAAAGCCTTGTCAACAAGGTTACGGCATAACCTCACGCATACATTACGCCGTAACCAACTCAAAGTCTATAAAATGAACGAGTTTCAGCTCATTCGATATATCTCCATTCCTATAGCCCATACAAGGGTTTGGAGAAAAACACTTTAAGCAAACACTAGCGAGAGAGGGAAGGATGAATGAGCCATGTAACGTGTGACAAATCTAGTTCTAGAAATTGTAGCGTTTCATAATGTTTCCTACATTCTCCTAGATCTAAACATGGTGTAATTCTCCTAAATATCATTATTGTTCTATTTTCATTTTGTGTCTCTACTTCTCTTATTATTATTATCATAGTTTGTATTATGCTTTTCTTACAATATATCAATATTGGTTTTGAATTAAGGATGCGAGAACTCTGAGTGTAAAGATACCCTCTTCACTCAGTTGTCCTTAATTCGCCAATTGTAGTACCCATATGCGTTGGTGGTTTGACCATAACCCTTAATTTTAAGACTGAAATTCAGCATTTTTGTGCCATCAGTACCAATTTGATTATAGTTTAATTCTGATCCCTTTCCATAGGATCTAGCTATGGTATTAGGCGTGATACACATTTGAGTCACAATTGTCCTAACATCAAACCACGAGAGGAATAAATCAATGTGAACTAGGAATAGGTCAATTCCCCTCGCGGGTCCATTCCACCTAGGGATCATAGGCTAAAACAAGGATGTTTGTCTTAGTTTAGCGATACCTCAGATTATTATAATGGTAAATTGCACCAAGAGGGAGGTCGAGAATCATTTGAGGTAATTCAGTAATGGTATACCTTATATCCTAGTATTTCCTTCTTTACTATTAGTTCATAAATTATTCAATATCTTTCTCTCTTTCCTTGGGTCTTACTTCATTAATAAACTACTCTTGGGACGACCTCGGATTTACCAACTCTACACTACTCACGATCGAGTTCTCTGCCCGTTAGTGCGTTTGTAAAGGTAGAACGAGTTTTATAAATTTAAAACTTGGTAAAAATATTTAAAATAAAATATGCATCAAGTTTTTGGCGCCGCTGCCGGGGAGTAGTTTCATTTAATGAATTAAGACCTAATAATGTTTCTGATAATTTTGTCCAAGCAAATGTCACATGAAACAGGGACAAAGACAAGCTTTCTACTAATGGACGCGGGAACCTTCATCTCCCGCAATGAAACAACGTAGCCGTGAATGAGTCAAACTTAATGACTCGTTAAATAAACAAAAGTGCTAGTCGGGAGACAACCCGAAAGGTTTTCCTTTAAATTTCTGCAAGAGTATAGCAATAATGTTTTCTTGGTCAAACAAGTTGTCATATTCTTTGAAATGATGTTAATAAAAACTAACTCATTTACGCTGTAACCAAGGTCGAGGGTTATGGCGTAATATCCATCTATATGGGCATTTTTGAAACGGTTTAAAAATACTTTACAGCGTAACCTATCCAACCCTGTTACGCCGTAAACTTTTCCTGGGGTATAAAAAAGACAGGGTTCGACATCAAGCGCCAGTTCCTTTAACCTTTTAACCCCTAAACACTCCACTGTAAATAGTATTCGTACCCCCGGCGCTCACACACTCTCATCAATCCAACATGGAAGGTATTATTTTTTTCATTGATTCCTTGTGTTTAATCTTACTAAAGGATTATCTGTCTTGTTTAATTTTTTCTATCTATAATTGGATTGAGTGGGATTATACAGTCTTAACAATGTGTATGATTCCCTGTCCAAATGATTAACCATTTAACAAATCATTTATCGTATCATTAAAATAGGGTACTCGATTTCATTTTAAACATACCAATCGATTCAAAATTATATGGTTGTTAATTTGGGCTGACTTGTGTTTTCGAATCTTGCTTTTTGGAAATACATAACTTGGTTTTCACTGTTTAAAATGAGAGATTTTGTGGCTAAAGATAATATGTAAGTGGTGTTTGGGAATATACACAAACAATGTTTACGCTGTAATCATTGTAACAGTTACGGCGTAAAAGAATGTGTTATGGCGTAACTTATCCTACGATTACGATGTAATGTCCTCCTGATCCCTTTATTTCAGGATTATTTTGATACTATTTCACAATATAACTTGCAAGTTTACATCTCAAGTGAATGGTTAAAATTTACCAAACGTGAATTCTCAGCTGATAGCCAAAAAGAGTTTCGCAAAGACACTCTGAAATTTCGATGAAGGAAATTATGAAACCCGAAGCTCTCGACATTGATGAATTTAGTACTCTTCACGAAGGGATTGCTCTCCAGAATCTTAATCAGCTCTGTCACGTTAGCTATACGGAGGAAGATAGGACTTTTACTTCTCAAGAATGGAACAGGTTGTTTAGGATTCAAGAGCGGGTTGTCAGGGAGTATGTTATGGAGTTCTTATCAAGTTTTACCTTTAGGGATCATATCGTAGATTTGGACAATATCGACACTGTGGTTTTTCAATTAGGAGGGGTTAAGAGAAGTATGACTATGAGGTAGTTTATTTTGGCATTAGGATTGTACACACCCGAGGAGATGGTCAATGATTTTGTTAATATAAATAATGCCTAAAACGTT
>BQNB010037604.1:9624-49331 GCA_026074375.1 Tanacetum coccineum
CTTCGAAAAAGGTTTTATGGTTACGATCTCATACCCTACAACATCTTATTTCACGACGATTCTGAAGTCATAAGGTGGTAAGGTTAGGTATTTGTCCTATGATCCAACCAGAACCGGAGGGATCTACCCAAGGACACTCCATAGTTAGAAATAGCAGTCCTTAGGTATGATTGGAGATGAATGTGTATAAGGGAAGAATGCCGACTAAGATTGAGCTAACACTAGAACAATCACAACAAGGTGTTAGTAATGACGTCTTGGTAAGCATTGAAGGGGTTGAAGAATGAAAAAGAAATGTATGGATAAAGGGTAAAAAGAAAGAAGCCCTCCACACAACTTAGGCAGAAACCGGGTCAATACATATGCTGTCATAATCACAATGTTGATTGTTGACATTGAAGACGACAGCATGGACCCAATGATGCAATGCACAACCCTTCCCAGCCATTCGGGTTTCTCTCAGCAGAAACTTATCTCATTTGTCACAGAGATACACACGACATCTATTGACTTTCTCACTCCGAGATAGTTGATATTGAATAGGTGGCAGTCTGCTCCAGCCTCCGATTACTAAAACCAAAACGCACTAATTGAGTCTAGAGCCAAGAGATCCATAAATAAATCTCATTAGGACACATTCTATTACTAACATTTGTTAAACACTAATTAGTTCACAAGAGTCCTACGCATTATCCTTGTGATTATGCCAGAACATCCGAGTGATACTTATGTACTCACAATAAAGATGGAAATCCTGCTTGAGCCAACATCAAACAAGCTCTTGGTAGGTGACTTACGAGATTCTATATGAATCAAACTTGTGTCAACTGGAAAGAAACGATGGTGCGATTCAATGTGAATCAAACTTGTTCTAGGAAATGAATTGACGGCTTAATCAGAAAGATAGTAACTATCTGATTCACTCTTACTGTGTTGTCTGCTTTGAGACATTCCGGTAATGAGAACTAGCAAGCATGGTAAATCTAATACATCTGGTAAATCAAGGAGATTCTTTGAATCTACCTAATCACATGTATAATATTTATACTGTAAAATGGTCCTACGGAACCGAAGGTTAATCTAACCAAATCTAGACGAATGACAAAGCCATATTCGTCCACACGCTTTATTGCTAACTGTTTTATTTCAGGATACATAAAGATGGAGATGGTGATGCCTTATTCCAGCTGAAGTCGGATTCATTACCACATGCTCATGCTCAAACTACAAAGACATACTATAAGCATCGTCCAGTACGAAATGACAAACGCCATATTCGTCCACACGCTTTATTGCTAAATGCTTTTATTTCAGGGATACATAAAAGATGGAGAGGTTTTGGTGATGCAATCATTCCAGCTTGAAGTCGGATTCGTTACCACATTGCTCATGCCTCAACAAAAAGACATTTATATAAGCCCCACTCAACGATTCAAATGTATCCATGACAAGACTCCCCAAGAATTAAAGACAACAGGACTTCCCTGACAAACTCCCTCTGATACTATGCTTGGGAACAATAGATCTCGTAAAAAATACTTCACCTACTGTTGTTTAACAGTTAAGTCTGGTGCTAATTAGTTAGTTTGGCTTGTACTAAGTTAAGTTGGCACAAGAGTACTAGTTTAAGTCTTGGCTGTACTATAGTTAGTACTGGTAGAGTTCTGGGATTAGTATCTCTAGTTAGTAATGGTAGGTATGTAGTTAAGTCTGTTTATGTAACAGAATAGAAGTAATAGTTATCTTAGAGATATTTTAGGAGATATCTTAGGAAAGGATATGCATTATCCTTTCACACGTTTTGTAAAGCCTGCTAGGGTTTTCCTTGGTGTATAAAAGGAACCCTACGGCATAGAGTTTTATATATGTAATAGAAGCATTGAAGCTTAATAGAAATCAATAGCAAAATTAGTATTATTGTTCTTCTTAATTCTTGTGTTAAGATTCCGCATTAACACTTGATATTCATAGTCAGTGTCTCTCACATAGTTGATTTGGATTTATTCAAGTTAACTATTGTCTTACAAAGGCTATATAGATCCAACACAAGGACCTACAAGTGGTATCAGAGCCAATAGAGGGACTCTGAGTAAGAAGAATCACTAAAACCACAAACAAACACTCTCTTTCAGATCTTTACAAAATGTCTCAACCTGCTAATGATGAGTTCTCACAACATCTTAGTGATGATGAAGAATCAAACCATGAAGATGCATCAGACACTGGTGTTGCACCTAAACAAAAACAACAAGTGATTCCTCAAACAACTGCTATCTCAAATATCAAACTCCCAATTCTAAAGGGGGGGGAAAAAGGAGGGAGTATGATATATGGGCTATGGAAATGGACAGCATTACTTGAGTACCCTATAGACAATGATGTTTGGAGTAATCAGAATGGAAACTCCAATAAGAGATTTCAACTAGAAAAGGATGGTTATTGTTCGATACTTTAACCCGTAACTGCTGCAGAAATTCAAGCTGTTGAAAAAGGAAAAGGGAAGGCTGTAGAATATCTTACTGATTGCCCATTCCAAGAGATATGAGAGATTTCATGGAATGAGATGATGCCAAAAGAGATCTGGGAAGCCATCTGTAATCTAGGTTTGGTGAAATGCAAAATTCAAAGGAAAATGCAGAAGGCTAGTTGCAAACAATAGTTTGAACAGCCATTTACCAACATCAGTTCAGACAGGGTTATAGACTAGAAAAGGATTATTGCAGATTCCAATATTTACTTTCTCAAGTTAGACAGCTCATGGTGATGAAGTATCAAATAAGGATGCTAATTATAAGTTTCTCAGGTCGTTGCCCCCAGCATGGTCCAATTGGAAATGATATGAGAACTAACCAGCATGTTGATACTGTTATTATGAGGGACTTGTACAAATAACCTTAGGGTTTATGAAGCAGGAATACATGGGTTTGCCTCAAAAGCATCTTCAAGTGCTCAAAATGTTGCTTTTGTTTCTCAAAGCAAAAAGCAGCTCCTAATAGGTTAAGTTGGTTTTTACTGGTGCCTACAGTGTAATTACTTGCACTCCTTCCACTTCTTCAACCAATATTCTGAAAAAGAAGTTCCCTTGCTGGTTTTGCTGTATGAAGCTATTTACTCCTTTCTTTGCCAAAACAATCAGTGGTTTGGGACTTGTTTCATGAAGACCTGAACAAACTGATGACTTGGACATTGATGAGTATGAACATAAATTGGCATATAGCATCCTCCGATTGCTATTCGAATGAAGAAGTTCTATAAGAAAACATGAAGGAGAGTTCGTGTTGATGGAAAAACACCTGTTGGTTTGTACAATAAAGAAGCTTGGATTGCTTCACCCAATTGCCTCACAACAACCCCCGCCCCCGGTCACTTTGATAGGGAATGTACAGCACAAGGGACACATGATGGAAAGGAAGAGAGAGACTAATTTTATCAACATCTAGAAGCTGGGAAGCAAATGAGAAGAATCAGATGGGCTTGCTGAAAAATGGATGATGGGTTGTCAATTGGGGGAGCACTTGCTGAAGTTGATGAGACAATAATGGCACTTATGGCTAATCAGTCTCAAGTTTAATGACCCGGTATCTTTGGCGTCTTATCTAAACTTTGCATTGATTTCATACATTACCCTTAAAACTACTGTGTGATGAACAAATGAGTCGGGTTAGGTGTTCAAGAAGCACCAAATACTTGTGTGTGTGTGTGTGTCGTGTGGTTAAAACCACTAGAAGTATACTTGTTACTTTTCAAAAAACAAGAAACTTTTCTAAATGAAAAGCTTACATTTCAGGCTTCAATGAAATATATGAAAAAGATGAAAAGCTTAAAAGATATAGGAGAAAGAATTGGATTTGAAAGCTTGTAAAAGAAAAGGAACAATTGCAGGAAAACATTAGATTCATGGAAAGACTCTTCCAAGAATCTTTGGAGATTAATTAATTCTGGCATGAGTTCAAATAATAAACTTGGCTTAGGGTATGAATATCAATCAAAACAATGAGGTTCTAAGTTATGCTGGTAGATATGAATTTTCTTCTGTTGTTAATTGCTCAAAGAGGATTCGGTTGGAAAACCTTTGTAAGTTAGATTTAAAAAAAACTAATGATTTTAAAGGTGTTCCACATCCCTTAAGTGGAGATTATACTCCTACACCACAAGAAGAAATTGATGAGTCTTTATATGTTTATGGTAAAAAGGGACCTCAAGATCCTGAACCTAATGTATCAGATGATAGATCCAGTGAATATTCTACCTGTCAATCTAATGACAGTGCAAGGAAATCTATTGGAATTCCTCTGAACATTTTGTTGATTCTGAATCTGAGATTTCAAGATGTACCTCCAGGAAGTATATGTGTCTACACCTGTAACCACAAATGTAAAAGGTGTGTCTGATCCAAAAACAAAAGAGATTGAACCTAGTTGTGTTTCACACATAAAAACTCCTAGACAACCAATCAAAGATCAAGCAACACCTAAAGTTAACAGGAAGAATTGGAATGCTATGATGGAAAGAGAACTAGGGGAAGGTTACTCTTTTACAAAGAAGAAATGTTTTGTTTGTGGTAGTCTAAGTCACTTAATCAAAGATTGTGACTATTATGAAAAGAAAATGGCAAGAGAGGCTGAGTTTAAGAAACAAAGGGTTTTTAATACTGGTAATGGGGTGTCAAAACCAGTATGGACTAATGCAAACAGGGTTAATCATGCTAATCAATTTGTTCCTAGATCAGTACAAGTTAATACTGGTAGGACAAACATTAATTCTGTTAGGCCTAATATTAATACTGGTAGAACAAATGTTAATCCTGTTAGGCCTAGAGTTAATACTGGTAGTTCAAATGTTAATTCTGTTAGATCTAGAAAGCCAGTACCTACCAAGACCTCAAACAGCTTTAGTCCTAAAAGACCTCAGGTGAATCAATTTAATCAAAGAAGGCATTTTTCTAAATCTCATTCACCTGTGAGTAGACCCATTGTTAGAAATACAGCAAGAATGACTTATTCTCATGCTGTAAAGGGAAATTGGGGATCTGCTGTTAAGACCTCAGCAGGTTATAATTGGAGGAACTCAAACTCCAATTGTGACAGTGGACCAACTTTTATTAGAACTGTGAATGCTAAAGGTCCACAAGGCAGACCCAAGCCTGAAAAGGCCTGGGTCCCTAAGAGAAACTAATTTTCTCTTTTTCATGTGCAGGATCATCCACTGAAGAACATGGTAGATAGAGGTATATTTGATAGTGGATGCTCAGGGCACATGACATGTAACAAGGATCAACTGGAGGATTTTGAAGAATTCAATGGGGGATCTGTTACCTTTGGAGGTAGCAAAGGCTACATATCTGGTAAAGGAAAAATAAGAGTTGGTAATTTAGATTTTGATAGTGTGTCTTTTGTAAAAGAACTAGGGCATTTTAACCTTTTCTCAATATCACAAATATGTGATAAGCAAGCCACAAGGTTCTTTTTAATGAAACATGAATGTCTTGTTGTATTTTGATGTTTAGATGATGATGAAAATCAGATATTCTAAGGCCCTAGACATCACAATATGTAAGTTTTGACATGAAGACACCTACTCCTACAAAAGGTTTTGCCTGTTTGATTGCTAAAGCCACATCTGATGAATCTAAATTGTGGCACAGAAGGTCCCCCCCCCCCAACGCCCTTCCATCCCCCACTCACATTCATACACACACCCCCCCCCCCCCTACCCCCCCCACCATTCAGAAGGGAACCCCCCTCCCTCCCAAGACGCCCCCCGCCTCCCACCCCTTCCATTCCTTCCCCCCCCCCCCCCCTCCCCCCCCTCATATCCAAAACCCCATAGCCCCCCCCCCCCCCCCCCCCCCCCCCTCCCTTGCGAACAACGACATACACAAAATGCACTCAGGCCCATAAAGTGAAACAACATAGGGCCTTCCTACAAAGCCCCAAATTAGAATGATTAATCCACTGAGCCATTACACACTTGCATGTGGATGTTTTTGGTCCTACTTTGTAAAAAGCATTATCATGCAATTTATTTGCCTTGTAATTATTGATGATTGTACAGATTTAGTTGGGGTATTCTTTTTGGCACTCTAAGGATGAAACTTGTTGCATTCCTTCAGAACTTCATTAGGCAGATTTGAAAACCAGCTTAGTATAGGGTTTAAATCTTTTCAGATCAGATATGGCACTGAAATTTAAGGGGGAATAGGGATATGCTTGAATTTTGTGGGAACAAGGGAATAAAACAAGAGTATAGCAATGCCAGAACTCCACAGCAGAATGGAGTTGCTAAAAGAATGAACATGACCCTAATTGAGGCTGCTAGAACTTTTGCTACGCCCCAGAATCACCTTCTTTACCATCACTACTTTTTGGGCAGGAAGTAGTCTATATTGCTTGCTTATAATTTTTAATAGGGTAGAGTGACTTAACCTCAAAACAAAAACTCCTTATGCCCCAAGTTTGTTTGGCCACAAAAACCATTACCTACTCGACTAATAAGATCTTCTCCCTCCGGAGTGTCATGTTACAATTTTAGATACTCTTAGTGTGCTTTGCAAGTTTGATGGAAAATCTGATGAGGTTCTTTAGTTGGTTACTCACTAAATACGCAAAGCCTATCGGGGTTTTATAATTTAGTAACAAAAGAGATTCAAACCAAGTAAATATGGGCCTCGTTAATTTTCTTGAAGCAAATCCCAATGTCATAAGGAGTAGGGTCTATAGATGGTCCCCATGTTTGATATTGCATTATCTTACTAATTCCTAATCGATCTTCACTTATCTACTGTATCTTGTGGACGAATCAAGCTCACCCACCTGCGATGCTTTCAGAAGTATAACAGTGCAGGTACTTCACAAACTCTAAGTTCTAATGCCTTTGAGGAAAAAAGATGTGAATGTAAGATTATTGTTGTGCCTTCAACTGTGAGGAATACTGAAGAAAAAGCTGAATCAAGGAAATCTTCCACAATTTCAAAGAAATAAGAGATATTGACAGACCCTCAACAAGAGAAGAAGGCTTCTTCTACTAACACTTTAGAAGATAATCCTAAGATTCTAGCTTTTAGAAGAGAGTTGGAAGAAATTGCTCTAAAGCATTTAGGAAAAGTATCTGAAAACACCACTACCAGTACTCCTTCAGTTAATACTGGTAGTGAGCCAGTTAATACTGGTAGTTTTTGATCCTGATAATTCACCTATGCCAGAGCTCAAAATTTTTCACAGTCTGAGGACAGGAATTATTGATGAGGCAGCTTAGATGAAGAGGGCGTGATATCCTGTTCTTTAAACATGCCCTCACCACAAAAAATTAAAGTCAGTTTATCCTACACTTAGGATTCACAATATTCACCAAAAGTCAAATCCTTGGTGATCCTAAGTCAGCTGTGCAAACTAGAAGCAAAGTGCAACAAAAATCAGGAGCTCATAACTTTTTAGTTTATTAAAAAACAAGCAGCAAAGGAACAATCACAAAGATCAACAACATTGTTTGTTTGCCTGCTTCTTATCTCAGGAGGAACCTAAAAAGATTACTGAAGCTCTAAAAGATGACAGTTGGGTTGAAGCTATGCAAGAGGAGTTGTTACAGTTTAGGCTGCAACAGGTATGGATTCTAGTAGATCTACCTCATGGAGCAAAGGTGATTGGAACAAAATGGGTATACAGAAACAAAAGGGATGAAAGAGGAGTAGTTGTCAGAAATAAGGCAAGATTAGTGGCCCAAGGTCACAGACAGGAAGAGGGTATTGACTATGATGAGGTTTTTGCTCCTGTGGCAAGAATTGAAGCTATCAGGTTATTTTTAGCCTTTGCCTCATTTATGGGGTTCATAGTATACCAAATGGATGTAAAAAGTGCATTTTTGTATGGCACTATAGATGAAGAAGTGTATGTTTCTCAACCTCCTAGTTTTGTTGATCTTGATCATCCTAAGAAGGTTTATAAGGTTGTCAAAGCCTTATATGGACTACATCAAGCTCCTAGAGCCTGGTATGCTACTCTATCAACATTTCTTGAGACGCATGGATACAGGAGGGGTACTATTGACAAGACTTTGTTTATTAAGAAGGACAAGAAGGATATCATGCTAGTTCAAGTGTATGTAGATGATATCATTTTTGGCTCTACTAGAAAGTCTTGGTGTGATGAATTTGAGGCATTGATGAAAGGCAGATTTCAAATGAGTTCTATGGGTGAACTCATATTCTTCCTTGGATTGCAAGTCAAGCAAAAGACAGATGGAATTTTTATTTCTCAAGACAAGTATGTTGCAGACATGCTGAAAAAGTTTAACCTTGCAAGTGTGAAAACTACAATAACCCTAATGGAGACCAAGATGGCGTTGACAAAAGATGAAGAAGCTGATGAAGTGGATATACACTTATACAGATCCATGATAGGTTCTCTCATGTATTTAACTGCCTCTAGGCCTGATATAATGTTTGCAGTATGTGCTTGTTCTCGTTTTCAGGTTACTCCCAAGACTTCACACCTAAATGCTGTGAAGAGAATCTTTAAGTACCTTAAGGGCAAACCCAATTTGGGCTTATGGTATCCTAGAGAATCATCTTTTGACCTGGAAGCCTACTCAGATAGTGACTGTGCTGGGGTAAACCTTGATAGGAAATCCACAACTGGTGGTTGTCAATTTCTTGGAAGTAGATTAATTTCATGGCAGTGCAAGAAACAAACTATAATGGCTACCTCTACAACAAAAGTTGAATATGTAGCTGCTGCAAGTTGCTGTGGACAAGTGTTGTGGATTCAAAATCAAATGCTGGACTATGGTTTCAATTTCATGAATACCAAAATCCACATTGATAATGAAAGCACCATCTGCATTGTGAAGAATCCGGTGTATCACTCCAAGACAAAGCACATAAAGATTAGACACCAATTTATACGAGATTTTTATGAGAAGAAGCTCATTAGGGTGGAGAAAATTCACACAGACTTTAATGTAGCTGACCTATTAACCAAAGCTTTTGATGGACCAAGGTTTAATTTCTTAGTGGTTAATATTGGTATGATAAATCCATAGCTACATTTAAGGGGAGGATTAAATGTATAGTTTGTAATTTAGATAGGTTATATTAATTCTAGTAGTTATTAGAATACAAAAGACTAGTAGCATAGTGTTTTCGAATAGTTTTGTAGTATGTTTTGTGTGTGGCTTAATGTTTTCAGGTTATACTTGGATTGCACGAAGGATTGGAGCATGGATTAAAGTTAAACTGAAGTTGTGCAAAAGTTAATTCTAGTATTGTTAATATTAATTCTGGTAGTTTACTAATTAATCCTGATAAGCTCATTGTTAATTCTGACAATATATTGTTAAAACTGGTTGACCAAACTTAAGTCTGGTAGGCCAATATTAATACTGATAACTAGTCGTTAGTACTGTTTGGTCTAACAACTTTGACTTTTCTTTAAATCTGATCGTTAGAGCAAATTGCGGGTATATTTAAGTGGATAATGATACCAATTGGATAATTACTGTTTTAACTCACCTACAATAGTTTTTCTTCATTCAAAAGAGACTATTTTCTCGGAGTGCCAATTGCAATTCATTTTTTTACGCATATAAAGTCAATTAGCAGATACAATCAGTACTAAGTTACCTAAACGAGTCAAACCCAGTTTGAAATACCCAACAATCACAACCTCTTTACTACAATTTCAAAGTATGGCTTCAATGAAATACTGCGACAAGCATAACCAAGTGGGATTCTTAAAGAAACCTGAAGAAAGTACAGGGTTTGCAGAGATAGTAGATTTTTTAAAAGGTTCGCATATCAGGTATGCCTTGACACACAATCTCACTATCCATGACTCCCTAGTCAAACAGTTTTGGCAGACTGCCACTGCCACAACTCTTGCTGATGGGACTCTAGAACTAAGTGCAACCATAGATACTCTTGAGTATACAATCACTGAGGCATCTGTTCGAAGTAAGCTTCAATTAGCAGATGCTTCAGGGATTTCCATGTTGCCAAATACAGAGATTTTTGAAGGGATGGGTAATATGGGGTATCCAGCTGATGGTACTTTTACATTTTGGAAAAGTCATTTTACACCCCAATGGAGATTTTTAGTCCATCATATTTTACATTGTATGAGTCCTAAAAGTGGTGGATGGGATCAATTTGGTAGCAATCTTGCGACTGCTTTGATTTGTCTTTCTACTGGCAGGATTTATAACTTTTCAAAATTAATCTTTGATGGCATGGTGGCAAACTTGAAAAGTAAAACTAAGTTTTTGATGTACCCTTGATTTCTACAAATGATTTTGGAAATACAAAATGAGAGTAAACACCCTTATTTGGCTATTGTATTGACCAAAAAGATTTTTAGGAACATGAAAAGGGGTTTTAGAGGGTTACCCAGACCTTTGTTTCCTGCAATGTTGCCCGTTGTTGTTGTGGATCAAAGTGCAGGACCAGCAAATCAAGTTGTGGATCAACCATCACCTTCTAAACCATTACCATCTTCATCTCACCCACCTGTAATATCTGCAACCACTAAGTCTGAACCTACACCTGTAGCTGAGCCAACACCTCACCCTAAATCACCTTCACCTGAACCTGACAATGAATCTACTAAGCACACCTTTTAGCGACCATCACCTGAACACCAACCACTTTCACGTAGACAGGAAACTAAAATTCCACAACGTCAAGATCCTACTCACCCTCATATGGCAGAAGAAACAACTATGACAATGGATGACCTGCTTCACTTGGTTCCCAAGTTGATAACAAAGGTTAATAGTTTGGAGACAGAACTAAAGCAGACCAAGCTGACCATGGGACACGCAATTATGAAATTGGTGAAGAAGGTAAAGAAGATGGAAGTTGTTCTCAAAAGGAGACATGTGGTTCTACCTGATTCAGAGGATGAGGATGCTGAAAATTCTTCCAAACAGAGGAGGAATTTACAAGAGGAAGGTTTGGATGAAATGGTTAGGAATATTATGAAGGATAAATCAGAGGTTTTTAAGACTCCTACTTAAGGCAAAACTTTAGAGGAGGCAGATATTAGTCCTAAAGGATTAGAAGTAGCTGAAACTCTAGCTAAAGTCTTTACTCAAAGAACCAAGACCTACATAAGGAAAGTTAAGACTGGATTGAGGATGAAATTGGATGCTGATGAAGTTAGTACTTGTAAATAAATTAATACTGGTTTCACAGATGTTAGTACTGCTTTCACAGATGTTAATACTGCCTTTGAAGAAATTAATTTTGGTGATGAAAGCATAATTCCCTCTCCAAATAAAGGTCAAAGAGAACGAAAGGCAGTGCTTGAAGAAAAATCTCAGTCTAAAAGGACAAAGAAACAGATCAGAGAAAAGCAAGCTAGTTTGGCAGAAATAGCAAGACTATAAGCACAAGAGGAGGCTAAAAATGCAAGAAAACTGAACTGCTAAGACAGGATGCATTGATTGCAAAAAGAATGCAGGATGAGTTAGAACAGTCTGAAACTCAAAAGAATAGGATGGCTCAAGTACAAGAAGCTGTAAAATACTATACAGAAGAAGATTGGGATTTAGTAAGAGCCAAGCTAGAAGCAAGTAGAGATCTGTCCAGCAAAGTGTTATCAATTGATTTCTCTAGTGATGATTTTGCTAAGAAAATGGTGGAGTTAATCAATGAGAAGAAGAGGCTGTACAAAGAACAGAAAGAGAGATAGAAGAAATAGACCTATGACTCAAGCTTATCAAAGGGAGTACATGATCAAGTACTTAAAAAGCCAAGGTAATAACTAGAAATTGAGTCAACTGAAGAAGTTGAAACCTGATGAGCTGAAGGAAGAGTTTGATAAGTGTGTAGAGATGGTAGAAAAGTTTATTCCTATGAACTCAAAGCTTGAAGCACCAAAGTTGAAGAGAGCAGGTATAAATGTTCAAGCAAAGGTGTCTAAGAAACAAAAGATTACTGATGTACCTGATGTTACTAAAGTTAAGTCTGTAAGGAGAGAAGAGGAATTTAAAGTTCAACAACCAATTTTGAGATACAATAAAAGAAAATCTTTGGCAAGGAAAGGATTGCAGAAGAACAAGTCTAAATCTGCAAGATTTGATACTGAGGAGGATTTAAAAGCTTACATGGATGAAAGAGTGGATGAAACTTCTTCAGAGGAGTTTCAAATGGGTTCAATTCCACAAGGATCAGCACCTGCAAAAAGTGTTAAGTGGCAAATTATTAAGACTGGTAAGAAAGGAGCCTATTAAATCATCAGGGAAGATCACACAGATGTAGTATATGTGAATTTTCCAGGTTTATTAAATGATCTTACAAGAGATGATCTCAAGGAGTTGTATAGACTGATGATGTTGAAGTATGAAGATAGCAGGCCTGAAGAAGAATATGAAAGAGTTTTATGAGGTGATTTAAAAACTATGTTTGATCCACCATCAACAGAGGATGCTGTTTGGAGTTTAACACATCAACAAAAGGTACTCAGTTGGAGATATTTTCATAGTTGTGTTGTTCATTGTTTAACTTTGGAAGTTGCACACATTTATATGCTGACTGAAGTCAAGTATCCATTACCATCTAGAGTTTGTCAAGCTATGCTTGAAAAGAGACTTATAGGAGATAGAAAAGATGAGGTGATCAATGATTTTGGTGTATGTTTGAAAGAATTTTTGGCTTTGGTATATGAATTGGAGAGCTGAATATGTGATTTGGAGTTGAGAAGAATAACACTAGAGGGAGGTGCTTTGCACTAACATAAAAAATGGTATTCAGTTCACCATGTCTAACCAGCATTAAGAACTGACTTGACCACATAGGTACGGCTTGTGGAAAAGTATTTCTCAAATCCGTTTATATGGTTAACAACTTACCAATAAGCTATATGGTTATCAACTCACCATATCTGTGTTTGTAAAGAGTTGGCTAGCCCACAAGATTATGGCTTGTGGTAAAGGCTGTGGAAAATCCATTTATATGGTTGACAGTTTACCAAAAACTGGATGGTATTCAACTTACTAATGATTCACGTTCACAAGTTGATATGAGGTACTCGTCCACCAGGGTGTATGTCATGATTCTCCAAAAGTTAGCTAGCCAAAGGGCAATCGTTTTACTTGGTACGGCTTCATCAAATCCGTTGATAGCTTATGATTTGCTAAAAATCATATGGTAATTCAACTCACCATGTTTCACGTACTAAGAGTTGAAATGGTTATCAATGTACCATGGTTTATAAACCAAACATTGGATACTCCAAGGTTAATGGCTAACTGGTAAAGAGACATCAAATCCATTTAAATTTTCAATGATTACCTCTCTCAGGGTTAACACATCCTGAAGTGATGAGAATAGACTGAAACTTTATGATTTGATGTACATATAGTCAATGTTGTTGTTTATCTGTTGCTGAAATGATCGTATGTTGCTGAAGAGAAAGTATATGTAGCTGTGAAGTGTTCGTCATGATATTTAAAAGATTAGATGCTGCAAATATCAAGTAGTGATGATTTAAAGAGTTGCTGATAGAAATCAAGAAACTGCTTATACAAGAAAATTATCATGTTGCAGTTCAAGAATAATTTCAAAGATAATGCTCACAACATCCTCAGGAAGCTCATAATGAAGATACTCAAAAGAACTTGAAGTTCACAAGTGAAGATCAAGTTAGGGGAGGATTGTTAGGAATTATTGTAAACAGACTTAAGTCTGGTAGTTATAGAGTTAAGTCTGGTAGACATAGTTAAGTCTGCCAGTACTAAGTTAAGTCTGGCAGTACTATAGTTAGTACTGGTCTTGTCTAGTTAAGTCTGTTTATGTAACAGAGTAGTTATCTTAATAGAATAGTTATCTTAGAGATATCTTAGGAAAGGATATGCATTATCCTTTCACACGTTTGTAAAGCCCATTAGGGTTTCCTTGGTGTATAAAAGGAACCCTACGGCATAGTGTTTGAGGAGTGAACCCTAATAGAAATTAATAGAAAATAGCAAAGTTTTACATTGTGTTCTTCTTAGTACTTGTGTTAAGATTCCGCATTAGCACATAGTATTCATAGTTATTGTCTCTCATATAGTTGATTTGGATTTATTCAAGTTAGCTATTGTCTTACAAAAGGCTAAACAGATCCAAGACTTTGGACCTATAATTCCCACTAATAGTCAAATAGAATAGTGTGGAATAAATATCCATTACATTCAATTTTAGGCACTGACATAACAAGGGTGTCCTTTAACTTAACATCAGCATGAATATCAATAATTTCTCTTGCGGAACTGGACCAAACCCATGATTCCATACACATGGAAGTTGTATATGTATCTAACATCAATGGGGTCAACAACAACTCTCTCTCTCCTAATTCTACAACCAATACCACTCTATCTCAAATTTCAAACTCCCAATTCTTGAAGATAATGGAAGGTGGGAGTATGATATATGGGCATGGAGATGGCAGGCAGAGACCTTGAATATATTGACAATGGATGTTTGGGAAGAAGGTAATTCAGAATGAAAATTCTTAAGAAGAGATCTCAACTGGAAAAGATGGTGTTGTTAGAGTACTTCCACCAGTATCTGCTGCAGAAATTCATGTTGTTGAAAAGGAAAGACAAGCAGAAAGAACCATTCTTACTTATGGCCATTTCCCAAAAAGAACATCTGGAGAAGATTTCAGGAATGGACGATGCAGAGAAAAAAATTGTCGCCCGGAAGCCTCGCTCCAGGACTAGGTTTGGTGGTAATGCATAATTCAAATGAAGATACAAGAAAGCGTTTTAAAAACACAGTTTGAAGCATTTACTTTATCAAGTTCAGAAAAAGTTAGAGAGAAAAGGGATATGACAGATTCCAACAAACTACTCTCACTGGTTGGAAAGCTTGTCATGGTTGACTGAAGTATCACACTGAGGATGCAAAGAATTCAACAAGTTTCCAGATCATTTGCCCCCCGCTTGGTCAAATGTGAGTGTGACATGCTATAAGAACGCAAACCCAGTAGGTTGACACTTTATCAATTTGATGTACTTGTGTAATAACCTTAGGGTTTTTTTGTGTGTAGGAAACTCACAAGTACTCAAAACTCATCTGCAAGTGCTCAAAATGTTGCTTTGTTCTCGCACAGCAAGAGCAGCACTAACAAGGTTAAGTCTTGGTCTATACTGGTCGGTGCCTACTAGTACTTATTCCTTCTACGTTAGATCAAACAATTTTCGTGAGAAAGAGAAAGTTCCTGGCGGTTTTGCTGGATGAAGTTATTTACTAAATCTTTGGCCAAACAATGTTGATTTGAGACAGAGAGCTTCCATCGAAGACCTTAGAGTCTGATTGATGATATGAAACATTGAAAAGTTGGACATAAGAACTGTGCAGATAGCAATGATTGCTATTCGAATGAAAGATGTTCTTTTTTACATAGTAGACTGAGGTGATTAGAGGCCGGATTGATGGAAACTGAAAACCTGTTGGTTTGACAAAAAGAAAGTTCTTGAATGTTTCAAATTGTCCACAACATGGTCATTTTTGCTAGGGAAGGCACATCAAGGGGACAAATGATGGAAAGATCTGAGAGCCCGTTTTATCAAGATCAAGGAGCTGGAAAGACACGAAAGAGCAGATCAGAACTGAATCAGAAATGTTTTGCTGACTGTGTTGGTGTTGTAATTGGGTGAGAAATTACAGTAGGGGAAAAATGATAAGTGAGGACAAATATGCACTCATGGCAATCAGCTCGCTAATAATGATGGTATCATAGATGTTCTAAAAAAACACAAACTTGCATTGATTCTTATAATTAAACTTAAAAGATCTGTGTTTGTGATGAAAACAATTCAGTTAGGTGGAACAAGATGTAAAAAGACTTGCCTATGATAAGCTGTTAAGAATTTAGATGCTCTAAGTTGTTTTACTTTTTAAAAAGACAAGCAATTATCTTTTAAGTATGATACAGCTTTCATTTCAGGCTATATAATTATATGAAAAAAGTTGTAAATAGCTTAAAAAATAATGAGAATAGGATTGAAAGCTGTAAAAAGAAAAAGAACAATGTGCAAAAACAGTAGATTCATGGAAGGAGTCTTTAAAAACCTTTAGAAATTTGTTGATTCTTGGTATGAGTTCATACTAGTATTGTGGGGTTAGTTGTATGACATAAAATCAAACGATGATGGTTTTAAGCTATAAGGATAAGAAATGAACGTACTGTGTTTAATTGTATTAAAAGAAGACTTTTATGACAAACCTGATTGTACAGTAGATTTTCAAAGAATGATAGTTTTCAAAGGAGTTCCACATCCCTTACTGGGGGACTATACTCCTAATCCACAACAGGGGATATTGATTGAATCTTTGTTTGTTTATGGTAAAAAGGGACCTAAAAAGCATGTGAATCTAGTGTTCAGATGACACATCAGTGAGAGTTTCGTTCTACAAACTAATGAAAAAGTCGTATCTGAACCAAATCTCAAAAGAAGTTGAATCCTAGTTGCTGAACTCTACGTAAAAACCTCCTAGGCAACCAATGAAGAAATCAGGGGGATAACCTAAGTTAACGGAAAAAATTTAGATAAGTGAATGATGGAAAGAGAACTAGGGCGAAAGGTTACTCTTTCATCACGAAAAAGTATTTGGGTTTGTGGCAGCCTAAGTCGTTTGATTAGAAATGTGACTTTATGAAAAGAAAATGGCAAGAGAGGCTTTGGCTTAAGAGAAACAAAGGGTTTTTAATACTGGTGATAATGGGTGGACCAAACTTAGTTATGGAACATGCTCAAACATGGTTAAATTCATGCTAATCACTTTGTAATCTAGACCAAGTTACAAAATCATTGTTGTTAAGAGCAAAATCGTTAATTTGTTGGACCTGATGTTAATACTGGTAGGCAAAAATGTTAATTCCGTTTGGCAAAATGTTATTCCGTCAGTCTAATGTTAAATGTACTGGTAGTTATTAATATTATATTGATAATGCTAAACAACCAATAACATAACCCAGTAACTCAAACAGTTTTGTGTGAGTCCTGTAATGACCCCAGGTGAATAAGTTTAATCAAAACAGTAATTTTTCAAAATCACATTCATCTGTGAGAGCCCATTGTTATAGAAATACAGCAAATCAATGTCTATATACTCATGCTGTAAAGGGAAATCTTGAGGGCAATGTTGTTTAAGTCATCAGCTAGGTTATAATTGGAGGGGAATACATTGACCAAAGTCTATTGTAATAGTGGATCCAATTTTGTCAGAATATGTAAATAGCTAAAGGACCACAAGGCAGAACAAGCCTGAACAGGCCTGGGTTCTTCAAGAGAAACTAATTTCTCTTTTTCATTGCAGATCATATAACTCAAGAACACTGGAGGACAGAGGTATATTTGATAGGGAAATGTCAGGGCACCTGACTGGTAACAAGGATTCACCTGGATGTGATTTTGAATAATGCAAAGGGGGGGCGACTCTGGACCTTTGGAAGGTGATAGCGAAAAGGCTAGAGTAACTGGTGAGGGCAGTTAGATGTTGGTAATAGACTAGATTTTGATAGTGTAGTCTTTTGTAAAAGAACCCTTGCGCGCTCTTTTAGAGATAGAGATTCTCAATATCACAAATCTAGAGGATAGCTCACAAGGTTCTTTTTTACTGAAACTGAATGTCTTGTTGTGTTTTAATTCGCCTGCTTTTATTAGAGAGAATAGTCTGATGAAATTCAAATACTTTAAAAGTCCCATAGCAACACTAATTGTACAGTTTTGATATGAAGACACCTCGTGTTCCTACAAACGATTATACTTGTTTGAATGCAAAAGCACATCTGCTTGAATCTAAATTGTGGCTACAGTAGGTTAGGGTCATATAAATTTTGAAAACTTAAACAAACTTGTGAAGAGAAACCTTGTAAGAGGTCTACTCTTCCAAGGTTTTTAGAATGACCATAATGTGGTTGCCGCCAAAAGGTAAGCAAAGCCTCTGTAAGGCTAAATTAGAAAGAACATCTCTAAGCCATTAACACACCTGATGCATATGGATCTTTTTGGACCTACTCTGTAAAAAAGCAAGACAATCATGCAAGATATTGGCCGTGTAATTATGACTGATTTACCAGGATTTAGTTGGGTATTACTTTTTTTTCTTGGCTACTAAGGATGAAACTAGTGGTATCCTTCAGAACTTCATTAGACAGATTGAAAACCAGATTAATCATAAGGTTAAAATCATTAGATCAGATAATGGCAATGAATTTAAGAATAGAGATATGCTTGAATTTTGTAGAACAAGGGAATAAACAAGAGTAGAGCAATGCCAGAACTCCACAAGCAGAAATAGACTGCTGAACAGAAATGGAACATGACCCTATATTAAAGACTGTAGGACTTTGCTAGCAGACTTCACTCTGTACCAAGACTACTTTTTGGGTATGAAGCAGTTCGTGAACTGACTTGCTAAATATCTTTAATAGGGTAAAAGGTGACGAAACTCAAAACAAAAAATTCCTTAGAGCTTTTTGTTGGCTCATAATCCTATTTTATTAGCTAATAGGACCTTTTGGGTGCATGTTACCATTTTAGACACTCTAAGTGTACTTGGCAAGTTTGATGGAAAGTGTGTTGAGGGTTTCTTACGTTGGTTACCTTACTAGATAGCAAGCCTTATTAGGGTATATAATTTAGTAAAGATACAAAAGGTAGAAGTTAAATCTGATGTAAACATTTCTTGAAGAAAATATCCTATTGTGAAGGAGTAGGTTAATAGATGGATGTTTAGATATTGATTATCTCATGATTTCTATGAAACTATATTCCTGTGTTCTTTGGAGAATCAATCTAATCTCTCATGCAGGTACTTCAGAGAAGTGATAACAGTGCAGGGAAGGGGTACTCATACAAATCCTAATGCAAATGCTTCTGAGGATGAGAAGTGAGGATGAGGGAAAGGCTTATTGTTGTGCATACAGCAGTCATGCATAACTACAGAGCAAAAGTTGGACACCTGTAGAAGTCTTCTACTAATTCACAGGCAGATGGTAGTGTTTTTGACAGAGCTTCCAAAAACTTAATACACAAGCGATAAGGCGGATTATTCTACTGGCCATTTCAGAAGATACCTACCTGAATTCTGGCTATTTAGAAGAGAATGATGAACTTGCTTCCTAAAGGCATTTAAGGAAAGTACTTAGAACAAAAGCTACCTAGTTCTACCTCTGTTAATTCTGGTTAGTTGGTTAGTAAATTCTCAAACATGATGGTCAAGATGAGAGATCAGAATATGCCAGAGCTCACAATCTTTAACAAGCCTCAGAAAGGGATTTTTAATGAGGCTTCTTATGATGACGAGGGTATGGTCCATGATTTCAACAACTCTACAACGATGTAGTTGTTAGTCCCATATCCTAGTCTTAGGAATTCACTACATTCACCCACACAAAGTCAAATTATGGGTGAGATCCTAAGTCATCTAGTGAAACTAGAAGGCAGAGTGCAACAACAGATCTAGGAGCACTTGCACTTGTAACTTTATGTTCAAAAGCAGCAAAGGAACAATCACAAAGATCAACATCATTGTTTGTTTGCCTGCTTCTTATCTCAGGAGGAACCTAAAAAGATTTCTGAAGCTCTAAAAGATGACAGTTAGGTTGAAGCTATGCAGAGGAGTTTAGGGAGTTAGATTACAGTTTTGGCTTTTTCTGCATGCAACAGGTATGCGATTTAGTTGGATCTACCTCATGGAGCAAAGTGTGATTGAACAAAATGGATATTCAGAATAAAAGGGATGAAAGAGGAGGGTTGTTGGATTAAGCAAGATTATGTGGCCTATGGATTCAAGACAGGAATGAGGGATTGACCTAGAGATGAGGTTTTTGCACTACCATGTCGGCAAGTTTGAAGCTATCAGGTTTTTTTAGCCTTGGCTGCATTTTTGTGAATGGCACTATAGAGAGAGAAGAGAGAGGTGTTTGTTTCTCACCTCCTGGGTTTTGTTGATCCGGATCATCTAGAAGGTTAATAAGGTTTGTCACAAAAAAGCCTTATATGGACTACATCAAGCTCTTAGAGCCTGGTATGCTACTCTATCAACATTTCTTGAGATGCATGGATACAGGAGGGGTACTATTGACAAGACTTTGTTTATTAAAAAAGAACAAGAAGGATATCATTGCTCTCGGTTTAAGTATATCGTAGATGATATCAATTTTTGGTACTCCTGAAAGTCTTGGTGTGATGAATTTGAGGCCTTTGACGAAAGACAGCTTTAAATGAGGTATATGGGTGAACTCATATTCTTCCTTGAGATTGCAAGTCAAACAATACGAACAGATGGCATTTTATTTCTCAAGACTCACAGTAATGTCGCAGACAGCTTAAAAAAGTTTGACCTTGCAAGTGTGAAAAATGTAATAACCCATGTGGAATCGGTAGACCCAAGATGGCAGTGTTGTGATAAAGATGAGGAAGCTTGTGAAGTGGTGTATGTGATTATACAGATCTTATTGATAGGTTTCTCTGTGTATGTAGTGCTCTGCTTGATATAATGTGTTGCTGTAGGTGCTGATCTTGTTTTCAGGTTACTCCCAAGGACTTTGAATCACCTGTAAAGTGCTTGTGAGAGAATCTATGTGTAGTTACCTTAAGGGCAAACTCATGATTTGGGCTTATGGTAGAAGACTAGAGAATCATCTTTTGACCTGGAAGATCCTACTCAGATAGTGAGATATAGAGAGTGGGGCAAAATAGTTTGACAGGAAATCCACAATGGTGGTTCCGTCAATATTTAGAAGCAGATTAATTTCATGGCAAATGTAGACAAACTTTGAGTGGCTACCTTACAACAAAAGCTGAGATATGTAGTTGCTGCAAGTTGCTTGTGGATAAGATGTTTGGTTCAAAATCAATTGCTTGGTCTATGGTTTCAATTTCATGAATACAAAAATCCACATTGATAAATGAAAGCACACCTTCTTGCATTGTGAAGTAATCTGGGTGAACTCCGACAAGCACATAGAGATCAGACACCACTTTATAATGTGATTCTTATGAGAAGAAGTCATTAGGTTGAGAAACATCACAATAGACTTCAATGTAGCTGACCTATTAACCAAAGCTTATTGATGGACCAAGAGTGTCAATTTCTTAGTGGTTTATATTAGTATGATAAATCCTAGCTACATTTAAGGGAGGATTAAGATGTATAGTTTGTAGATTTAGAAAGAGATTATAATTAGGGAGTGTGTATGATAAGGTAATTATAATTCTGAGAGAAGTTATTAGAATACAAAAGACTAGTAGCATAGTGTTTTTGAATAGTTTGTAGTTATGTTTTGCCTTTCTTCTGTTGTGTGGCTTAATGTTTAGTTGTTTAGGTTATCTAATGGATTGCACGAAGGAATTGGAAGCATGAAGTAAAGTTAAACTTGCAAGTAGTTGAGCAAAAGTTAGAATTCTGGTATTGTCATATTTTTATTCTCGGTAGTTTACTAATTAATCCTGGTAGCTCATTGTTAGTTATGACAATATATTATTTATTACTAGTTGACAGATCTTAAGTTATGGTAGGCCAATATTAATATGCGGTAATAGTCGTTAGTCTGTTTGGCTCTTCTTGGGTTGCGATAAGGTTTTCTCAAATAATCTCAGAAAAAAACAGGGCGTTCACCATGTGGAGATAGTACCTCCCACTCTTCTCTTTCTTTTTGTTGTCCAATGTAACTGATCATGAAACAAGTCCAAAGCTATTAACTGTGTCAGAACTAGTTCTTTACTAACTGTAAGACGTGTTTTTGAATTTTTTTTGTGATCATGATCGTTGTGTAGCACAGAATTGCGTGTGTTATATATAATTTAAGTGGATAATGATACCATTTGATAATTACTAAATTGTTCTTAATCATCCTACATAGCTTTTCTTCATTCAAATAGTACTTATTTTCTCGGAAGAGATTATGTGCTGTATGTTGCAATTCATTTTTATTACGATAATAAAGTCTAATTAAGCAGATAACACTCTCAGTACTAAGTTACCCTAAACGACGTCATACCCAGTTTGAAATACGCCAACTAAATCACAACCCTTTTACTGTACAATTTCAAAGTATGGCTTCATCAATGAATACTGCAAACAAGCGATAACCAAGTGGGATCTTAAAGAAAACCTAAAGGAAAGTACAGGGTTTGCAGAGATAGTAGACTTTGTTAAAAGGTTCGGCATATCATGGTATGCCTTTGACACACAATCTCACTATCCATGATGCCTAGTTCAGACAGTTTTGGCAAGGACTAGACCATGCCATAACTCTTGGCTGATTGAGGACTCATAGAACTACGTGCAACCATAGATACTCATGAGTATACATCACTGAGGCATCTGTTCGAGTAAGCTTCACTTTGCAGATGCTTCGGGATTCCATCTGCCAAATTTTGTGATTTTTAAGGGGAAGGATAATATGGGGTATACCAAATGATGGTTCTTTTAACATTCTGGAAAAGAATTTTACACCCCAATGGAGCTTTTCTAGTTCATTATATTTACCCTGTATGAGTCCTAAAAGTCGGTGGAATGGGATCAAGTTGGTACGCATATTATTGCGGGACTGCTTTGATTTGTCTTTCTACTGGAGGATTTATAACTTTTCAAATTAATTCATTGATGAATGGTGGCAAACTTGAAAGTAAAACTAAGTTTTTGATGTACCCTCGATTTATACAAATGATTTGGAAATCACAAACTGAGGGTAAAACACTTATTTGGCTATTGTATTTGACCAAAAAGATTTTTTTGGGAACATGAAAAGGGGTTTTAGTGGGGGTACTAGAGACCTTTGTGTTGCAATGATTGCCGTTTGTTGCTGTGGGATCAAAGATGCAAGGACCAGTAGTAGATCAAGTTGTGGATCCAAACCAATCACCTTATGAACCATTACCATCTTCATCTCACCCACCTGTAATATCTGCAACCACTGAGTCTGAACCTACACATGTAGCTGAGCCAACACCTCACCCTAAATCACCTTTACCTGAACCTGACAATGAATCCATTGAGCACACCTTTGAGCAACCATCACCTGAACACCAACCACTTTCACCTAGACAGGAAACTGACATTCCACAATCTCAAGATCCTACTCACCCTCATGTGGCAGAAGAAACAACTATGACAATGGATGACCTGCTTCACTTGGTTCCCAAGTTGATAACAAAGGTTGATAGTTTGGAGACAGAACTAAAGTAGACTAAGCTGACCATGGGACACGCAATTGTAAAATTGGTGAAGAAGGTAAAGAAGATGGAAGTTGTTCTTAAAAGGAGACATGTGGTTCTACCTGATTCAGAGGATGAGGATGCTGAAAATTATTCCAAACAAGGGAGGAATTTACAAGGAGGGGATAAGTTTGGATGAAGCTGGTTTAGGAAATATTATGTAGGGATAAACACGTGCGTTTTTATGAATCCTACTCAAGGCAAATCTTCAGGAGGCAGAGGGACTATAGTCTTGAAGGTATTAGAAGCAGCTGAAACTCTAGCTAAAGTCTTTACTCAAAGAACCAAGACCTACACAAGGAAAGTTAAGACTGGATTGAGGAGGAAATTGGATGCTGATGAAGTTAGTACTGGTAAAGAAATTAATATTGGTTTCACATATGTTAGTACTACTTTCACAGATGTTAATACTGCCTTTGAAGAAATTAATTCTGGTGATGATATGAATATTTCCTCTCCAAAGAAGGGTCAAAGAGAAGGAAAGGCAGTGCTTGAAGAAAATATCAGTCTATAAAAGGACTAAATTGAAACAGATCAGAGAGAGCAAGCTAGTTTGCAGGAAATTGCAAGTCTTACAAGCTCAAGAGGAGGCTAAAAATGCAAGAAAAAACTGAAAACTGCTAAGACTGGATGCATTGATTGGAATTAATGAATGCAGGTGAGTTAGAAATGTCTGTAACTTCAAAAGGAAGTTTGGATGCTCAAGTACTAACGATCGCTGCAACAAAATTCTATACAGAAGAAGATTGGGATTTTGTAGAGCCAAGCTGGATGCAAGTAGTGATCTGTCAGTACAAAGTCTTATCAATTGATTTCTCTAGTGTTGATTTTGGTAAGAAAATGGTGGAGTTAATCAATGAGAAAGAAGAGGCCTGTTAACAATGATCAGAAAGAGAGACGATAGAAGAAGTCAGACCTATGAACTCAGCTGAGCAAAGAGAGTACATGATCAAGTACTTAAAAGCCAATGGTAATAACTGGAAAATGAGTCAGCTGGAAGAGTTGAAACCTGATGAGTGAAGGAGAGTTTGATAAGTGTGTAGAGAAGTGGTAGAAAAGTTTCCTATGAACTCAGAGCTTGAAGCCTCAAATTTGACGAGAGTAGGTATAAATCTCAAGCACGAGGTGTTAAGAAACAAAAGATTACTGATTTGTACCTGATGTTACAAAGTCTCGCACCCCCCCCCCCCCCCCCCCACCTAGTCATCACCCCCCCCCCCCCCCCCACCCCCCGCCCGATCCACCCCCGTCCTTCCCCCCCACCTCCCCCCAATACCCCCCGTACCCCCCCCCACCCCCCAACCCCCCCACCCCCCCCCCCCCCCCCCCCCCCCCCCCCCACCCTTCCCACACAGTAGACAATAAAAGAAAATCTTTGGCAAGGAAAGGATTGCAGAAGAACAAGTCTAAATCTGCAAGATTTGATACTGAGGAGGATTTAAAAGCTTACATGGATGAAAGAGTGGATGAAACTTCTTCAGAGGAGTTTCAAATGGGTTCAATTCCACAAGGATCAGCACCTGCAAAAAAATGTTTAAGTGGTTAATAAATTATTAAGACTGGTAAGAAAGGAGCCTATCAAATCATCAGGGAAGATCACACAGATGTAGTATATGTGAATTTTCCAGGTTTATTAAATGATCTTACAAGAGATGATCTCAAAGAGTTATACAAACTGATGATGTTGAAGTATGAAGATAGCAGGCCTGAAGAAGAATATGAAAGAGTTTTGTGGGGGATTTAAAAACTATGTTTGATCCACCATCAACAGAGGATGATGTTTGGAGTTTAACACATCAACAAAAGGTACTCAGTTGGAGATATTTTCATAGTTGTGCTGTCATTGTTTTAACTTTGGATATGTCTGACTAAAAATCAAGTATCCATTTACCATTAGAGTTTGTCAAGCTTAGATGCTTGAATAAGAGACTTTTAGAAGTTAGAAAAGATTGAGGTCTGTGCTATCAATTTTGATGTTATTGAAAGACAAGCTCAACAGCAATGATTTTGGTGTATGTTTGAAAGAATTTCCAGTGCTTTGGTATATGGATTGGAGAGCTGAATATGTGATTTAGAGTTGAGAAGAATAACACTTGATGGAGGTGCTTTGCACTAACATAACAAATGGTGTTCAGTTCACCATGTTATACCAGCATAAAGGAACTGACGTACCATAGGGGTACGGCTTGTGGAAAAGGATTTCTAAAATCCCATTTATATGGTTAACAGCTTGCCTAATAAGTTGTTTGGTTATCTAACTCACCATATCTGTGTGTTTGTAAAGAGTGGCTACGCCCAAAGATTTTAGGCTTGTGGTAAAGGCTGTGGAAAATCCATTTTTTATGGTTGGACATTTTGTACCATGAAAAAAACTGAGATGATGGTACTCAACTTACCAATGATTCTCCGTTCAAAATGTTGAAAGTGTTACTAGGTACCACCAGGTTGATGTCATGATTCCATCCAAAGGGATTAGACTTGCCCAAGAGTCAAACGGTACTTTTGTAAAGGATTCATCAAATCCATTGATAGCTGATTTGATTTGACTTAAAATCATATGGTAATTCAACTCACCTGTTTCACTTACTAAGAGTTGAAAAATGGTATCAATGTACCATGGTTTATAAACCAAACATTGGCTACTCTATGGTTAATGGCTAACTGGTAAAGAGACATCAAATCCATTTAAATTTTCAATGATTCACCTCTCTCAGGAGTTAACATACCTGGAAGTGATGAGAATAGAACTAAAAATAAATAAAAAATATACTTTTATGATTGATGTACATATAGTCAATGTTGCTGTTTATCTGTTGTGAACATGTTCGTATGTTGTCCGAACGAGAAAGCTATATGTAGCTCGTGGCGAAGTGTTTGCATGATATTAAAAGATTTGATGCTGCAAATATCAGTAAGTGATGATTTAAAGAGTCTGATTGATTGAAATCAAGAAACGGTCTTATACAAGAAAATATCATGTGCAGTTCAAGAATAGTATTTCAAAGATAAATGCTCACAACATCCTCAGGAAGAGCATATTGAAGATACTCAAAAGAATTGAAGTTTACAAGTGAAATCAAGTTAGGGGAGGAGTGTTTGGAATTATTATAAAAAAGACTTTAAGTCTGGAAGTATTATATTGTTAAGTCTGGTAGACATAGTTAAGTCTGCCAGTACTAAGTTAAGTCTGGCAGTACTATAGTTAGTACTGGTCTTGTCTAGTTAAGTCTATTTATGTAACAGAATAGTTATCTTAATAGAATAATTATCTTAGAGATATATTAGGAAAGGATATGCATTATCCTTTCACACGTTTGTAAAGCCCTTGTAGGGTCTTCCTTGGTGTATATAAGGAACCCTAGCCACATAGTGTTGGAGGAGTGATCCCTAATAGAAATTAATAGAAAATAGCAAAGTTTTACATTGTATTCTTCTTAGTACTTGTGTTAAGATTCCGCATTAGCACATAGTATTCATAGTTATTGTCTCTCATATAGTTGATTTGGATTTATTCAAGTTATCTATTGTCTTACAAAAGGCCTTATAGATCCAGACTTTGGATCTAATAATTCCACTAATAGTCAAATTAATAGTGTGGAATAAATATCCATTACATTCAATTTTAGGCACTGACATAACAAGGGTGTCCTTTAACTTAACATCAGCATGAATATCAATAATTTCTCTTGCGGAACTGGACCAAACCCATGATTCCATACACATGGAAGTTGTATATGTATCTAACATCAATGGGGTACCAAGTTTTGTGGAAATGACACTCAATCCATCCTCCGTGAATGCCATGATAGGGACATCATGGAGTTTTAGCCAAACCGGTACACTCTGCAAGTCTTCCTTAGCCACATTCACTAAGCGATACCACTTGCGAAGAATCAATGGTACATTATGTATCAACCATGGTCCATTCTCAATCATTGATTCCATCTCCGAATTAGAACTGAATTTAAAGAAGAAAATACCTTTCGAATTCATCATAGTACGAACATGACAAAATCTACTCCACACGTTCTTAACATATTTTTCAACCACTGGATACGCAACTCTTTTGCCTAGAAAAACCAATAAACAAAGTTTTTGAAACGCTCATTGACCTCTAGGACTGATTCTAATGAAACGGCAACATCAGCTCTATCATCGGTCGAGGCGATTAAGGTATGAAGGTTAGCAACTTTCTTACTTTGTTCACCATTTAGCCAATTAGCATAGAAAATGGGTATTATACTATTCAAACTATCACTCTTAATCACGTTAACCAAACCATTCTCCCCATTATTAGATGGAGTATCGCTCGCACTATCAGTAGCCACTTTGTTGGTTGTATTAGGGGTACCAAACGTGTGAGACAAGCATGAAAAATGATCCATAGTAGAAGCTTAACCATAAGCTTTCATAGGTTTTAACGGTTTCCAATCATCTCCCATCAACACGAGCTTACCTTCAAGAAATTGACTAACCTGAATTTTAGCAGCAATAGAACTTAGTCGTCCGCTTATTCCTATTTTTTACTTCCACCCCTCCCACTCAAATTAAGAAACCCACTTTTCATGGTTACACCATGCAATAATACAATAAACAACCCCGTACTACCTCAACAGAACCAATCTAATAATTCGCAAAACTAGTTTCTACAACGTGCATCAACCCACTTTCAAAGTAATAACAGTAAGAACATCGGTTATAGTTTATGGAATTAGTAGTATATTAGCAATCGAGCACACACATAATCAGGAATAAACAAAGAGCATTAAATAATACACATGTCATATAAACAATTTATAACAAAACTTAAAACCGAGCAGAATCCTAATCGATCGGTATGATCAAGATAAATACAATTTAGGACAGTTGTAATCGATCCTTAAGCAGTTTAGAACACAACACTCTTGATGATTTTGGATGAACGATTGAAAGAATGAGGTCAGTTAGGGTTTCAAAAATTCTCCAAAAATCGCTAGAAGTAGAGAGAGTTTAGGTGTTTACTATATTTTTATATTCAAATTTGCGTCATCTCATATGTTTCAACTCATTCATGTGGATTTATAAGGCTATATAAGTTACCTACTTCAAATGAATCACATTACTTATATACTATTATTGATGAAAAAAGTAGAGCTACTTTGACATATCTTGTGCATACTAAAGACCAAATTTTGTCTATTGTATCTTAGTTTATCCATTACATTGACACTCATTTCCAAGCTATATAATTTTTTAGGTAAAGGGGTAAAGTGCCCTTGGTAAATTTATTATCCTAAAAAAAACATTTAAGTACATAGGATGAGGGTGAAAATCTCTCACCTCAGGCCAATCAAAGGCAAAACAAACGCACCAATTGTGCTTCAAACCTAAACTATCATAAGAGAGAGATGCCAATCTTACGAACTAAACATAAAGAAGGAAAATTACTTCCTTACACGACTACGAAGGAGGATATCAAATTGATCATAAAAAGTCTGCATCTGTTCAAGTAAATGAAGTGTTTTATAGAAGAGATATTGTATTTGATGAACATGTTTTCCCTTTTAAGGTTTCTCTTCCTAGAGATTTATCTCATCATTGATTCTTCTAAAGTGCCTTTTCATATTAAGGATGATCTTGATGTTTCTACATCTAAACCACCCTCAGTTGCACCTATTTCATCAATTCACGTTGATAAATCTTCCATACCATCAGCTTCTCAATCAGCTTACCCTACACCACAAAATCTACCAGTTTCAAATATTTGCACCTAAACCCAATATACCCATGAGAATTTCTTCTAAAACTACCAATACACCAAATTGGCTTAAAGATTTCATTATCCAAAGAACAATGCCAATCATGTTACTAAATCACCAATGTATCATTTATCTTTAGCTAATGCCTTCCAAAATATTCCTCATAATCACATTACGTTCTTAGCCAATGTTTTTAACACTGCTAAACTAGTTTCTTATTCTCAAGCTAGTTCTCGTCCTGAATGGCTAAAATCTATGACAGCTAAACTAAATGCTTTAGAGAAAATGCAAACGTGGGAATTGACAAAATTGCCACGAGGACATAAACCAATTACTTTTAAGTGGGTGTACAAAACCAAGTTTAATCATGATGGTTCAGTTGAAACATTGATAATTAGAGGGTATAATAAAAAAGAAGGCTAAGTACAAGCATAACTTATCCTATGTTGCCAAATTAGCTACAGTTAGAGTTCTTATAGCTTTAGCAACTGCAAAAGAATGACATCTTCATCAATTAGATATCAATAATTCATTTTTTGCATGAGTTTATTGATGAAGAATTTTACACGACACGTCATGAAGGATATCATAAGGCCAAACTAGGATAGGTCTACAAACTTCTAAAGTCTCTTTATCGTCTCAAAGAGGCTTCTAGATAGTTTAATTAAGAGTTAACCAAATTTATGTCTTAGGATTTATGCAGTCCAAGAATGATTAATCACTGTTTGTCAAGCACAAAGAAGAAGATTTTGATGATATTTTTATGTTTGTAGATGATGTCTTGATCACATGGAATAATGCTTAAGAAATCACACTTACTAAGTAAACTTTAGACAAGAAATTAACTATCAAAGATATTGATTTGGCTAAGTCTTTTTTAGGCATTGAGTTCTGTATAACACTAATCGGTACTCATTCTAATCAAAGGAAATGCATCCTTGATTTATTACAAGATGCAGGGATGACTACTTGTAAACTTGTTTATGATCTTTTACCTGCTCATCAAAAACTCTCATTTAATAAAGGAATTCCTTTTGATGACCTTGAAAGTTATAGGAGGCTAGTTGGCAGACTTTCGTACTTGAAAACTAGGCTACATATTTCTTTTGGAGTTCGACATTTAAGTATACTTGTTTATGATCTAAAAGACACTCATATGGAAGTTTTTACTCATTTGCTAAGATATCTAAAGAAAAAAAATCTGAAAAGGTCTCTTTTATCTTGTTCAATCACACTTGAAAGTCACTAGTTTCACTAATGCAAATTGAGGTGCTTGGTCAATGACCAAAAATCTTAGACTAGTTATTGTATTTTTCTTGGTCATTTCTTACTATCTTGGAAAACTAAGAAACAAGCTACTGTCTCAAGATCCTTTACTGAAGCTGAGTATAGAAGCATGGTTTATGCTTTTTCAGAACTATTATGGCTTAGTTTTTGACTAAATACATAAAAATTCCTGTCAAAACTCCTATTACCTTATCTAACGATAACAAATTTTCTTAAATGATTATTGTTAATCCTTGTTTCAAGATAAAACCAAACAGGTAAAGTTTGACTGCCATTTCAATTGAGATAATATACCAGAAGGTTTTCTTAAAATAACACGCATTCCTTCTCATCCTCAGTTAGCAGACTTTATACCAAGGCTCTCAATAGAGTTTAACATTCTACACTTAATTGCTTCGAAATTAGGTTTCATAAATCCTCCACATTAAGGAGGATGAAGACTTATTGATGGTTATAAGTTAAAGGATTAAATATGTAAATAAATCAAAGTTGTAGCTTAAAAAAGAAAAACTTATAATTATAATTATTTAGAAACATGAGGGACTAGTTTGTAATTAGTTTGTTAGTATCCTTTAGTCGGTTCTCCTCTTGTATATAATCATGAAAAAATCCTTGCAGAATTACAGGAAGGGAAGATAAATAGGAGCAGACAACCACTATAACATTGTTTCAAGTCTAGCTATAATGACGTGAATTCATGTTGCAAACCTATTGTTTATTTTGTGTGGCTTTATTAGTGAACAAATGTTGAAAAGTTATATTCCATGAATGACAATCTTATGGAACTTTAGGGTTCTCTATGAAACTTTTATGCCTAACTCTAAGTTTCAGCTGTGTTTGTTGTAGTTGTTATTTTGTAGGGGTTAAAGTAGAAATTAGCTCTCTATATAAAGATTAAGATGGATCTTGGGTTTCATATCTTTACAAATCATTTCACCTATAAATCTTTTTCTCTCTCAAGGTTTATATTAGAAAATCTTTTTCTCTCTCAAGTTTTATATCAGTTTATGGGTTTGGTTTTGTTCTGATCATCTTGATCAAGTTGTTAGGGTTTTAGTTTCTGGATTGTAAGTGTGAGTTCTTGTTTAGATTTAGATAGCATCCTATTTGGGGACTATCTCAGTTCCTTTGTAATCTGTTTTGATAAGCACTCGTGTTGAGGACTTATCTACTGTATATATTGTTATAATAAAAGATAAGATCACCATGGGGAGGTTGGCTGGGTGATTCAAAATTTTAGTTGTTTCTGTTCCATTTTAACATTGTATTAGAGCTTTAGGTTGGTATCTTGAGCTCTTCTGGTGGATCTTGAGGTTTTTTGAAAGTTGATTCGAGTTTAAAGGGTTTTTATCTTTGAAACCCTACTAATATTTAGGTGGATTTTTTGATTCTCTTTCTCACCTCCTTCTCGTTCTCCCTCTCTCTGCCATCTTCTCTCTCTCCTCTCTCCTCCTTCCATCTCGTCTCTCTTGAATTCTTCTCTTTTTCCTCTCCATTTCTCCAGTTTCTCCGTGTCCACTTTGATTCTCTCTCCCTTCTCTCTCTCGCAGCCATCAATTCTCTCTCCTCTTCCTTCTTTTCCACCTCGCTTCTTCCTCCTATGTCTCCTCCTCTCACCACCCTCCGGGATTCCTGCCCCCCTCCTTTCTCCTCCTCGTATCTCATTCTCTTTCTCCGGTTGAATAAGGGTTCTTGTGGTGTTAATCGATTGATTAACTGTTTAATTGGTCGATTCTTGAGGAAACTTTAATTTTTCAATTTGGCGGTTTCTTGATCTTGTGGTTATGTGGTTTGATTGGGTTCATTATTGGTCAATTTCACTCCAGGCTAAGTGAATATAAAGTGGGTTGATTATTACGTTGTTATCTGGTATTGCACTGTAAGTGATTCTTTTCTTTATCTTTTCTTTTTCCTTTAAAGATTTAAAAACCATTATTAATGGTACTTTTTAGTAACTACGAGAAGAACTACCGACACTACCCGTTTGATCTCGTCTGCCACCGTACTTCTGAGTGGTCTAAAAAAATGTTATCTCCCACTAGTTTAAACCATACAACAACATAATAGAGCAAAAAAACCGCAAATAGAACATTAAGATAAATAAGCAAGAAGAATAGCAAGGAAGTAAAATGAGTAGAATATTAGATTTTAGGAGAAGAGAGTAGGTGGGAGGTTTACACACATGTTTAAAACACATACATATGAAATGTACACAACCCTCTCCATCTGTGAAGAGGGTTCCTTGTATTCCCTAAATGCCTAAACTTAAGGAGCATGGGCTTCATCTTTTCGTTCTTTGGGCTGGGCTTAGTTAACAATTGGGATTTAGAGTTAAGCCCGAAACAAGGAACAATACAAGATTACAATATAAGCTCGTTAATAACCCACTAGCCCATTACTTAACAAGAAACTATCATTCCAAATATGCTTCGTCATCCTGCACTCATGATTCCTGTTCCCACTGAACTGCTTTTTGTTGTGACAACTCAATCAAACATCTACTTGCTTTAGACCCATATCAATCTTAACTCCTCTTACTCTCTTAGTTCAACAGCATCTGTCTTTTATCATATCCTTTCTATCATACTGTCTTTGATGACGTGTTCTTTTAGCAACAGACTTCTTAACATTACCCATGAGTTGAAGTAACATGTCTTTAAATTGTTTAACTTTGATTCCAGTGTATTCAGCAAAATACTTGTTTGTCATTTGACTATCATAATTCAAAGTAAACTGAGAATCGATGAATTGCTAAAATTGTCTATTGGTCACCCAAAAGGCTGTCATGGATCCATCTTCTTGATATTCATCTTTGTCAAGTTACTTTTGTAGTTGATCTACGTTGAGAAGCATCGTACTTGTAAAACTATGATCATCTTGACCAAAGAGTGACATGAATGCCCGTTTGAATCCATGTTCGATGCGAGTGCCTTTTAATCTTTGGGGCTGTTAGCACGAAGGGCGTAGAAGGTGTTGAATGAAGAAGATCAAAATATGCAATGCATCTTTCTGTTTCGCTCTTTGACATCATGTATTTTGATTGCATGTACAATCTTTGTGTGCATAATTCATGCTATTTCTTTTACTGAATTTATGCTGATGCAGTCTCTGAACAAACTTGTCTCTTTTTTAGAACAAGTGTTTTGTATGACAACTAAATCAACTTTCAATGAATCAACATTCAATGCTTGAATTGGATTTGAATGATATTCTTGTGCCTGCATCAACTTCTTTTGTTTCAATAATTGTGGAGTTTGTTGTTGATGAAGAATTATCTCAAGCATGTATTTCCCGATGGAATCCATGTTAGAGATCATTGCAACTTGGAAGGATTGAGCATTAAATCTTGTGTATTTCTGCATACGCTCTTTGCATTCTGAATTGAAAGCATTTTCATACTTTGTTCTGAGTTTTGTCAAAGTAGTGTTGCAATAAGTCTGAGAAAGTATAGTCTTTTAGTAAGATGCTTGTCATAGTAAAATCCCAAGTCTTGAGAGAATGTTCTCTTGAAGATAGGCATGGTACCAAAATCTTGTAAAGTTTCTGTAAGAAACTTGAATTATGACTTAATTTCTCTAAGACTGTTCATTCATCTACTTCTTAAAAGTTGTGTCTTCTCTTGGACTTTAGAAGTTGAACACGAAGAAACTGTGTCATTGTGAAGAACACTTGATGTTTGAGTTTGGAAATTGGTATTGGTATTTGACATTTTGATGTTGTGAATGGATATCGGATCTTAAGTATTTAAGTGATTGAGATTGTGTTTTAAGTAATTCAATTAACGATCACGGGATTTTACAAATTTATGAAATTAATCAAGAAGAAACCGTGAAAAGATAATTGTTATGAAGTTACTGTTTAATGATGTTGAATTGAATGTTTGTTAAGTCCAAGTTGAAGTTATAAGTCCTGGTAGATTAATGGTCTAAGTTTATTTGAATTCCGTGTTTGTTAATGGTCAAAATTTGTTTGTCAAGAATATTAAGTCCAAGTTTGCCAAACCACTGCCAAGAATGTGGCAAACCTCTACCAAGAATGTATCAGTCAAACCTCTGCCAAGAATGTAACAAACCTATACCAGGTGTAGCAAACCTCTACCAAGTGTAGCAAACCTATACGAAGATGATCAAACCGCTACGTAATCAAACCTCTATGAATTATCAAACCTCTATGAAGTATCAAACCGCTACGGAGTTTTGATTTGGACAAAGTTTAGTTTATATTAGCCAAGAATTAATCAAACCGCTACCCACAACCTGCGAAGCAAAATCCGCTATGGAGTATAGTACCAACCTCTAACGAAAACACTGCAAAAACCCTTAATTGTGGTACTCATTTTTTGATTTTCTTGGCTAAAATTCAACTAACCAAACAAAAAAGCAGTACTGAATCCTTGTCCAAATAGAGAGCCCTGTCCTAATACTATGAAACACATTCACAAAAAAATGCATTGACAAAGACTCTCACTCAAGAACTGATGAATCATGAAAGAAAAGCTTATTATTAAAAATTAAACCTAATAACTTAAAACGTTGTAGATACAAAATAATGAATAAGAGCGCGGTAAGTAAAGCCAACTAAATAGAGGAGAAATAGAGCTAACAAAACTATTAATGCAAAACATATAGGAAGGTAGTAACAAAACAAAAAAAAAAAACCTTAAGCGTTGTACAGTTGAAAAAAATTCAAGAGATTTGGTCCTAAATAAGCTAAAAAAAAAAACCATGGAGCCTTATATAACAAAAAATAGAGTCACGAATTAACCCTAAGTAGGTAGACTTGAGAAAAGACTATTGAACTTAGACAAATAAGCTAGTAACAACAATAATCCCTTGAGCTTATTTTGCGATGATAAGCCATGTTTTTAAATAAAAGCTACGAATCCCAAACACTAGAGAACCCTTTTGACTGTTTGAGTGCCACGTGTTATCCCACTAGTTAATCCATACACAACATAATAAGCAAACCAAATAAGACATTAAGGACGAAATAAGCAAGAAGAATAGTAAGGAAGAAAGAATAGAATATTAGATTAAGAGAAGAGAATGGTGGGAGGTTACACACATGTTTTACACATACATATGAATGACCAACACCCTCTCCATGTGTGGAGAGGGTTCCTTTTATACTCTATGCCTTCACTTAAGGTGCATGGGCTTATTCTTGGGTCGGGCTTGGTTTAAATTGGGCTTTGAGCCCGAAACAAGGACAATATTAGATTACAATCCAAGCCCGTTAATACCCGACTAGCCTATTACTTTACAAGACTAACATTGACTAATAAGACTGATAACATTCTTGTTTGACTTAAATAGAATTAACGCTAACATAAAACCTTGCTCTGGTCACTCTTAGTCCAAACTACTAGGAATTAGTAAATTTTGGGTGTGAGTATTTAGTGTTAGTATGTCTAGATTGCTAGAGGATAGGCTAGTGTAGTTTGTGGAGTTGCTTCATTAAGGTTGTGGTTCTTGGTTTATTCTTGATGATTGTTTAGTTGTTAGTTTCTGTTGGTGTGTTAGTTTTTCTATTTGTTTGTTTGGTTAGCTGTTTAGCTTGTGTGTTTTTTGTTTCTTGGTTGTTGGTTATTTGTTCTTCTTTGTTTGATGTTCTCTTTTATTATGGCTATTATGATTGGGTCTTTGGATCAGGGAAATCCCCTGCATCTTCATGCTAATGAATTTAATGGTGCTTCTATGGTTTATGTGAAATTAATTGGTGTTGATAACTATAGAATCTGGGCCAGTGCCATGAAATTAGCTTTACAAATAAAACATAAAATGGAATTTGTGAATGAAATTTGTAATAGATCTGCTTATCTTGCTAGTACCCCATTGCTTGAGCAATGGGATAGGTGTAATGCGGTTATGCTTAATTAGATCTTAAGTTCTTTGTCTTAGGATGTTTATTTGGGTCATGTTTTCGCTGATAATGCTGAAAGTGTTTAGAAAGAATTACAAGAAACTTATGATAGAATTGATGGGTCTATTGTGTTTAACTTGTTACAGAAAATTAATACCTTTAAGCAAGGTGGTCTGCCTGTTTCTAAATACTATTATAAGTTGAACTCTCTATGGAGAGAATTTAATATTCTTACTAAACTTCCTGATTGTGTTTGTCATGCTAGAGCTAAATTAGTTGATCATGGTAAACTGTAGAAATTAATGCAATTTCTTATGGGTCTTGATGACATATATCAACCCATAAGAAGCAGTCTTTTGACCATGGAAATCCTTTTTGAAGTCAAAGATGCTTTTGCTATTATATCAAGGGAAGAGTCTCATAAGGGTATACCTGCTAGTTCTATAAAAATCTAATAAACCTCAAGTCTCTGCTTTTGTTTCTAGAACCAATGATAATAATAGAAAAAGAACTAATAGAAATTGGTCTAATAACAATGGCAGTAATGTGAATAACGGGAATTATGATAGTTTGTTACTTAAAAACTATGGTTTAAAAGGTCATACTATTGATAGATGTTTTGAGATCATTGGTTATCCACCAGGTTTTAAAAGGAATCCTAATCTTAAACCTTCTGGAAATTTTAATAACAACAAAACAAATTTTGTTGATACAAAAGGTACTTTTGTGAGTAACAATGACGTAAAAACATATGTTGGCACTGTGTCTTTGACTAATGAACAGGTTATGAAACTGAAGAGTCTTCTTAATGATAAAAGTGATTCTTCTGCCAATGCCCATATGGTAGGTAGTAGTTCTTGTTCTTTTTATAGTTGCAGTGTGTTTTTAATCAAAACCTTTTTAGATTCTTTTGTGCTAATTTGAAAATCAATGGTGTCAATTATCATTTTGGGTGGATAATTGATTCTGGTGCTAATCAACATATGACCAACAGTTCTGAAAAAATGTTTGACTTGGTTAATATTTCTGAACTTAATTTGACTGTTGGTCATCCTAATAGAACTTTGGCTAAAATTGCTCATGTTGGTAATCTTAGGTTAAATAGTAATGCTGTTTTGTTTGATGTTTTAGTGGTTCCTGAGTATAGTGTTAGTTTGTTATCTGTCAATAAGCTTATTAAGGATAGAAAATTAAGTGTGTTTTGACGAGACTAAATGTTATATTCAGGATTTTAAAAGGAAGAAAGTTCTAGAGACTGGTAGTGAATTTACTGGTCTTTACTTGTTTGATTATGATTGTCCTAAGTTTTCTATGTGTATTAATAGTAAGTTTCTTGTTTATCATGTCTCTAAAGATGTTTGGCACAATAAATTGGGTCACCTTGCTAATCAGGTCTTAAAATTACTAAAAGGGTCTTTGAACTTGTCTAATATAGATCACAATAGTCCTTGTGAAGTCTGACATAAGGCAAAACAAACTAGGGAATCATTTCCTTTAAGTGAACATAATTCTACATGTTTTGGTGAGTTAATTCATCTTGATGTATGGGGTCCATACAAAGCGGTTAGCAGGGAGGGCTTTTGATATTTCTTAACTGTTGTTAATGACTTCAAAAGAGTTGTTTGCGTGTATTTACTTAAAATAAAAGATGAAGTTTTTGATATGTTTATAAGTTTTTATAAGTTGGTTTGAACTCAGTTTGATAAAAAATTAAAGTTGTGAGGTTTGATAATGAGACTGAGTTTGTTAATCAGAAAATGAGTGGATTTTTTAACACAATGGGTAATTTTCATCAAACTTCTTGTGCATATACACCCTAACAGAATGGGATTGCTGAATGGAAACATAGACACCTGCTAAATGTTGCTACGAGTCTTATGTTTCAGGAGGGATTCCTCTTATATTTTGGACTTAATGTGTTTTAACTGCTACTTATTTGATTAACAAGCTTCCTTCCTTAATTTTAAATGGAAAATCCATTTTTCTTTAGTATATGGTAGGGAACCAAACTTTCTCACTTGAGAAGCTTTTTGTGTCTATGTTTTGCCACTGTGGTCAAAAGGTCTGATAAGTTTTCTTATAGGTCTAAAAAGTGTGTGTTAATTGGTTATGTTAGTGGTAAGAAGGCATATAAACTTTTCAGTCTTGAGAATAGAAACGTTTTGTATTTTAGAGATGTAAAATTTTATGAAACTATTTTTCCGTATATAATGAGTAATAATGAATCTGTTAATGAGTATGATAATGTGTCCACTGTAAACTTTTTTGACCATTTTAGGGTAGAACTTTAAACCAAAACTTCTAATTTAAGTCCCAATGATAAAGAAGAAGGATCACCTAGTAGAGATGGTAGGGTTCATCAACCAGTGACTAACACAGACCAGCCTGGACATGATGATACACACCATGCAACTCCTTTAGATGAAAACAATAATGCTGAGGGCAATGTTGGTTCATCTTATAAGGTTCCTATTTTTCAAAATGATTTGCCTAGTGTTGCTGAGGAAGTTGGTCCTAGAAGGTCTCAAAGAGCCTCTAAATTACCTGCCAAATTGAATGAATTTGTTTTAGATTATAAGGTTAAGTATAGGTTAAATAGGTATGCTAATCATTCTATGTTAAGTCCTGAGAATTATAATTTTGTGTCTAATATAAATAAATCTAATGAACATTCTTCTTATGAGGAGGCTTCAAAAGATGTTAATTAGATAAATGCTATGAATGATGAAATGCATGCTCTGTATGAAAACAAGACCTGGTTTATGACTGATTTGCCAGTTGGTAGAAAACCAACTGGGTCTAAATGGGTTTTCAGAAATAAATATAAGTCTAATGGTGAAGTGGAAAGATATAAGGCTAGGTTAGTTGCTAAAGGGTTTGGCCAAAAGGAAGGCATTGACTATGAGAAAACCTTCAGTCCTGTAGTTAAAATGAGCACTGTAAGATGTATGATAAATCTTGCAGTCCAAAAGGATTGTAAGATTTATGGATTGTAAGATTTATGAGATGGATGTTAATAATGCCTTTCTTTTTAGGGATTTAAAGAAGGAAGTTTATATGCTTCCCCCACCTGGGGTTTTTAAGTCTAATGAGTCTAAAATGTGTAAACTTGAAAATTCCTTATATGGTTTGAAGCAGGCTCCCAGACAATAAAACCATAAGTTGTCTGAAGCCTTGCTTGAAGCAGGTTTTATGTAGTCTAAGAATGACCATTCTTTGTTTATTAAAAACAAAGAAGATGTGCATTTGTACTTATTAGCTTATGTTGATGATTTGGTGATTACAGGGAATGATAATCCGAGATTAAAAATTTTAAAGCTTTTTTGAACAAGAAGTTAAAAATTAAGGACTTGGGAGAGTTAAAATACTTTCTTAGGATAGAAGTTTTAAAAACAAAAAGTGGTTTGTGTTTAAGTCAAAGGAAGTATTGTTTGGAATAGCTTCATGAGTATGGGTTGCTTGCTTGTAGGCTTATTATGACTTGCTTGATTGTAGGCCTGTTATGACACATTTGCCTTAAAATTTGGTCCTAAGTCATAAAGAATCTGATATTGATAAGTATTTGATAAATATTACAAATTATCAAAAACTTATTAGAAAGCTTATATA